>JAUOZQ010000400.1:0-41378 GCA_030710315.1 Anomotaenia brevis
TCTTCACAGCGAGCGTCCAGTTGTGGGACTGCGCTGATGGCATGCACCTGCATATAACGGCTTTGTGAAGATGTCAAATTAAGCCGTACGAATGCAATGTAGTGAAAAGAAAAGCAGAACAATGTTGGATAAGTGACGAGGAGGTGATAGTTGACCAATAAAAGGGCAATGCTGTCCCTCTGCAGCGGCAAATTTGAAGAGTGCGTGGGGAAGAGTTAGCAGCAACGACAGCACATATGGTGGAGCATGGATTTGCCTGAATGAGGTAAATCTCCTGCTCATTCTTAGCTATTTATGGCTAGCTAATTCAGTAAATGCGGGCTTTTAAATGAATTCCTCATGTAGGATCAATCACACTTGACTTAGGAGCAAACGGTAAAACGAGCAGCGCTGGCAATGGTCTCGTTTTTGTGGTTGATCATGGGACCTATAATGGTGGTTTCAAATAGCGAATTCAGAAAGTATTCCTTCATTTAAAATGGTAGATGCTGCCCTTCCATATGACCAATGTTATTTACAAAGTTGTTCACGTCCGCTAGACAGGGAAACTCATAGTTTTCTTGATATCAAAAGCTTCCCAATGTGCCACTAATTCCTTTTTTTGAATTTCGAAGAGCTTAATAAAATGGTTTTGCGCTTCGTAGAATCCCGTTACTGTAAAAAAATAAGGAATTGGCTTCCACCGAATGTATTGATAAGATTAATGGAGATTACATTGGCACCACAGTCATCGAAGCCCACTGCAGCTCACATCGGTCAGCCGCAAAAAACAGACTGTGCCATACACACACGGTTCCTTATGCAGACGTAAACTTACAGACAACTGTCTTTTATCGTCCGTGGAATGAATTTTAAGGTCAAGGATTCTTGTTGGATTATCTCACACCTATAACGCATACCCTCGGATGCTGCCTAATGCGCGGTATTAAATCACAATTGTGGATTTACATGGGAACCACAGATGCTTACCGAGTTTTGGGTGCAATAATTACCCCAATTTATTGCGCAAAAAAGTAATTTATGTTACGAAAATCCGATCAGTTAAACGATTTCGTCAAATCATTACGTGCTGATTGAAAGATTTTCATCCTGTTCGTTTTTTTGATGACAAAAGTGGTTGAACTTCTCTTGATAAAATAGGCACAAAATAAATTTGATTTTACAAAAGGTTGCTATCCACCTAATTATTCATGCAATGCTTTGTCGGGAATATTTGAATAAACAAACTCCCTAAAAGTTGATATATAAAAACAATCCACGGCTTCAGTCTAAACCACAATATCAAGATCATCGCAAATTAGCTCTTCTTGGTATTATTCTCGCTTGAACCTACGTTTCGGTTGACTCTGTTTCATACCATGCGTGGGTAGTTCAGAAAAACAAATCGGTTTTTGCTAAAAACTGTCTTTTTCGGACGTTCCGATCCTGCTCTGCTCACAGGAGTGGAGCATTTCCTAGGTCATCTCCACCATCACTGACACCACAGTTCTATTAATGAAGAATACATTTTTGAATTTGAAGGAGTAGTACAGCTTGTATCCATTTTCTAGTCCCTTTTGAGCTTTTGGTTCAACCAATATCTTCCTAAAATATGCTCTTATAGGAGGGTTTGATGTTTGGTTTTCTTCGTTTGCAAATTTTCTGCCGAATTCCAACTCGTAAGATTATTAGTAGAGCATTTCAGCATCGGTGTGATGTCTGGGTACGAAGCGGTGGTTGTGAAAATCTACCACCAATTTGGCAAACCATTTTAAACGAGGCTAATTTATAAAGAAACACATATTTGTGAATCCAAGAGACCCATTCGGACGCGTACATGTCATTTTAGATTCCCTTCGCATCTTCAATAACATTGATTCAAGCCTCCGTTTAGTAAATAATTATTGTAGTTAAAATACCTGGTTTTAAGTGCTTAAATAATAGTCCAGAATTGACACAGCTATATAATTATTTGTTAGTTCAGACTTTATGAATTAAAATATAAATGAATGCACCGAATGCATATCCACTGATAGAGAAATAGCGGTGTAGTCAGACAAAGCGACATTGAGTTTTGAAATTCATGGAATCTAGAATATTGCTATCCTGATTTTAGGTATCTTTGGACGAAGCGGAGCATTTCAAGGCTCATTTACAAAAATAACATGTTACATATTCCTTAGCATTTGCGGTTATAACAGGTCGTATCACAATCGTAGCTGCATTTGTTAGAATTCAGTCCTGCCCAGAACATTTGAAACAATTTTGGAATAAACAAAATATCATGAAGTTTTATATATGGATGATGTGACCTACCGGAACCGTAGACTACATCTATTTCATAATTCCATCAAATTTAACTGGCTATTCTTGAATAAAATTTTCTCCCTCACAAGTAACTATCTTGTTTGCCTGCTCCACTAGATTGCCTTGTTATACAAAAACCGCATTGTAATAGTTTTTCAACAGCTCCTTCCGATTAACCTGTCACCTGTGTTATTTCAAATTAAAGTGATGCTGCTGTTGTCCGCATAAAAATCGAGCCTGTCTATCTGATATCTTTATTTCCGGAAATTTCACCAACCTTCTGTAACCTACACTTATAACCTGTCAGTTGACTTTTTGTCTCATCTGTCCAATTTCATAGAAAGCCATGTAAAATATTTCTAACTCTTCTGTTTTGGCTTGCTGGCGTCTGAGCTTAGTTCAAATTTGATGTCTCTCATTTAGTGAACTTTTCGATGATTTCTGAGCTGAGCATCACTAATAAGGATATTTAAGTGTAGTCATTGCAAACAGAAATTGAGCAGACATCGCTAAGGAAGTTAATCCAATCTTTTGCAACATTGATGTCTACTACTATTTTATGCTTTTTACAATAACACAAAAGAAAGCTGTAACGAAATGCTAAATTCCATCAAAAGTTTTAATGTAGTAGTAGTAGTAGTTTTAATGTAGTAGTAGTGGCAGTAACTTACTTATTCTACTGAGAATATACAAGAGCAACATCCCTTTTTAACAAGGACTGAACTTTCAGACATTGCTTGGAAATGTTGGACTTTATTTTAATGGCCTTTCCAATGCTTTGATATAGTAAAATGACCTTTAAGCCTAAAATATTGTCAACCCTTGCGAAAGCACAGTTTGCCATCAACGTGCTCACTTTGCCTCGGGGTTATTTACTATTGTCGGATTGTTGACCCAAACAAGCCAAATTGCTGAGCTGGATATCCGACATGGATTTCCACATGGACAATTCATAATTTCATGGTGGCTTTTTAGGAAAGTCAAATACTTTTCTACAGGTTAGGAAGCAAAGGCATCACGTCTGTGTCAACCCTGCTAAAATTAAGATTATTAAAATTGTAGGACAAAATTCACTGTATAACAAGCTAACACCTTTAATGTTCAAGCCTTTAAACTAGAACGGGTAGGTTAGGTTATGTTTAACTCATTCACTTACCTACATTCAAATTTTGCGTATGTAGAATAAATTGCGGATTTCAAGAGACCGAGGTTGCATATCAACCTCCTCGGCCCGATCTGAGCAATAAATTATTGTGGAATTGGCAGATTTAAGCGAGGAATTTATCATTACGTAATGAATTCTACATGGAGCAGAAGCCGTCACATCTTTCGAGTTACGTTATGTAAACTCGGGCAGAAGTACTTCAAACTGCATTGGTTTCGAGCTATCGGCTTGAGGTTATGCATGGAAAATGCGATGGTACACCTTTTAATCGTCCTAAAAGCATATCGTTCAGGCAAGTCCAAGCAAAAAGGAATGGATCTTCATGTTGTTCAAAAACATTGACGATCATAACAATAAGGACAGCATTTTGATTGAACTAAAGCGTTTGAATTAAATCGCCGTTTGGTACAAATCTAGTCGCCTCGAACAGCATCGGTTTAATTCAAGTGAGTCACGAATTCACTTCAAATTGGTCCTAATCCATTCAAAATGGATCATCGTTCTCGAAAAACATTTGATTTAAAATGGTGGATGGGCACTGAATTTAGCTCAAATGTCACTCATTAAACGTTTTATATGCCTCGACAGGCAGTTTTAGAAACTACTCAATTAAAAGAAACCCGAAACAGCGAAGTTGAAGTGCTAAGTTAGTAAAGGAATGCAGCTAGGCATTTTTCATTGTAAAATTTTTTATTCTCTGAAATAGAGCCGAGTTCAATGCTTGTAAATTTGGACTACAACTTTGACTACAGTTATGGCAAGTCAAAATACAAGCCACTAGTATCAGGCAATTAAAAACAAATTTAATTTCAGGTATTTTTGCAAGTATTTAATGACATTGTAGTTCTAGATAATAAGCCAAAACACGTATTTATTCTATCGGCATTTGGTGTTGCCGCAGGTGAGATGACGGTGCTCGTTTGAATCGAAATTGCCACCGTTTCCAATGCTGCCACCATAGCACAATTCAACTCAGCGTCCACTTGTGATATCCATATTATAACTGGGAATGTGGTAACTGCACGCTCTCTTATAATAAATAATAAATAATAAATAAATAAATCGATAAATAACACATAAGTGATTGATGAGTGCTATGTTGTCGCCTTACTGCTGAGAATCGAAATAATTTCCATGGATGAGCTGGCTGCGATGGTGGTAGAGAAGAATGTGAAGAATGCGTTCTTCTGATTAGGATAGTTTTCCTGTTTTATCGTTGTAGAGCTGTTCATTCTTGTCACAAGAGTGCACACAAATAAACTTGAATGAGAATAAGCTCTGCTACCATCAAATGCACAAGTGAAAAGAAAACCGATAACGTCGTCAAAGAAGCACAGAACTCGAGTGACGCGTGAGGGCTTTTGAAAGATTTTGAAAGCCGAATGCGTGAGCTGTGGCGCACAGCCAAGATTAATTACCTTTCTCTAAATGACTGGGAGTCGATATTAACCAAAATATTTCCAATAAAATTAACTTAATTGAAGGAATCCATCAAAGAGCATATTCTGAACGTATTTGATTACTTGAACAAGTACTAAATAGCCATTTTCAAACAAACGAATATTGAACAAATTTTCAAGAGAATCAACTCGAAATCTCAGGGAATGTAAACGATATCATGAAGCGCGATTTCCTTGAATTTAGGAGACAATTTCCCATTAATTCACTAAGCGTAATGCTAAACGGAAACAAAAGTCTCTTATGAAAAGATCTTTTAATTGGCTTTGATTTTCTTTTATTGTTCAGCCAGTTTTAACTTTAACCAAGGGATAATAGCGAAATTATTTAAAACTGATCAAGGCTTTGAAATGGATCAGTCTCACGTGCAGTAATGTGCGGAGACAACTTCCATTTCAAGACTTTTTTTAAAAGAAGAGCAATTCAGGAATCGAATGGTTGAGAATGTGAGATGTTGCTTTAAGTGCACACCACGGATCACCTTAAGAGCATGGTTTACATCAAATCCTGAAAACCAATCATCAGACTGAAATAAGGGGGTATAATTTGGAATGGTAAGCATTCGCTAAACACTTCACATTTCGGAACCACGAGATGCTAGTGAGGCGACTGTGCATCGCCTTCGCACTGTACGCACTCCTCCAGTTAATCATTGAGTTAAATAAGCGGCGTCGGGGACCAGGGATATGGGAATCACCGCTGGCAGGTGATCCCTGCAGGTGGCCTCCCTACAACGTCTCTGACATCAAGTCGGCAAATGCCTTCAATCTATCCATTTGCGTTCGGATTCCAAGAGATGCGATTACCAACGGGAATCCTGAAAAGCGATATCCCATGAGGGCAATTTTTTACTTGAACTCAGTGAAAGCAAAAATATCCTTTTACGAGGTGGTGAACATTTCGAAATCTGGCGAACTGCAGAAGAAAGTGCGTTATCCCGAGATATGGAAAACGTATCCCCAGGACGTGCCGTTGAAGAAGATAATCACAAGCATTAAAGCTGGTAAAACGGTCGACTATGTACGCTCCATCTCTCCTTTTTAATTTACAAAATTTAATTTACAAAATTTAACTTTTTCAATTTTATTAATTCCTAAGCTTTTGAGCTGTTTTGTGTAAATAGTACACGAGCACAAAGTCAATCTGTCGTCCCAATTGTTTGTCTACTACTGCAATTTTGGGAAATATTCAATTAACTCATACATATTATCTTCAAATAAAAATAAAACATTTTGAGAAATCATATGTAACAGTTCCTGGGTTTTCTAAAATATTTAACGAAAATCAAGACGGTATCTCTGAGGAATAGGTGATAGGAGTTGAAGAAGTATTCTAGAGCCAAATTTGCTTTCCAATCGCTAAAGCTTGTAAGTGCGAATGCTTGAGTTAGACATCGACCAACTTAGCTTCATCGTGAACTTCATTTGATAGGGAGATATCTGAAGCTGAAGCTGAAACAAACCTACTGGAGTTTCTGTTGTTTCTTCTACTTCGTCTGTTCCAGAAGCCAGAATTCAACGTTCCCCTGAAAGTACTTGCGACAAGTGGAAAGGTTTGCCACAATGGATCAAAACACGATGTCGTGGTTGTCGTGAAAAACGCAGTGCTGGGCTTTGGGGAGCGGAGTGAATTCCGAAGGCATATGGAAGACCAGAAAAGGCGGAATTCACGTCTCAACGTTGGCTACGTCTTCAGCATCGGCGTTCCACGAAGTGAGGGAGGAAGGGTCTTCAATCGCCATGGAACTAACTTAACACTCTATGGTCCAGCTGGCGACAAACTGCAGGCTTTTGAGGGCAAAACGGAAGAAGTCATGAAGAGAATCCGAGAAGAGATCAAGGAGCATGACGACATTGTCCTTGCCGATTACGAGGATACCTACTTCAATCTCACCCTGAAAAGCATCACAAATTACCGGTGGATGTCTGGGTTTTGCAGAAGTGAGAATGTGAAACTCTTCCTCACTATTGACGACGACCATCGTGTGAACCTTTCCATGGTGGAGGAGTTCCTGCAGCGTGTTCCAGAGAGCAAGCGAAACTACTCCGAGTTTGGAAAGTTTATTGGAAACCTCATACCAGTAAGAAATCCGAAGTCAAAATGGTACGTTTCAAGAGAGGAACTACCGTGGGACAAAATGGAAAGGTATTTGAATGGCTTCTCACAATTGGTAGGACCGAGCGTGGTTGACGACATAGCTATTGCCTCAGCCTTTACGAAGAACGACTTTCCAATCGAAGACGCGTATGTAGGCCTGCTTTGTCACCGTTTGGGTGTTGAGCTGAAAGTGGAATCGAGTATGTTTCCCCATGGGTCGTTTCCTCGTTCACCACCGGTGATGGTAGCCCACAAAACTTTCTTTGCCAAAAACGCATTGCCTTGAAATGCTTTTCTTGGAAAAGGTGAAGATTGTAAAATAAATTAGATCCTTTTTCAGCCACACTACATTGTTATTCGACGTTAGATTGCTTTTCTACCACCATTGAAAAACATATCTCTTTATTTAATTCACGAAATATGTATTAATGAATTATCAGACTGAGTTTGATTTAGCATGCAGAGGGATGATCGTGCTTCAATAATTTTCAAAATTGTAAAATTGGAAAGATGGGAATCATGCTAGTTGAAAGTTAGTGGTAGTGATGCTTTGCGAAGATCTCAGCGAGGCTGGTGGTGGTGGTGGTGGTGTTAGCACTGCTCATGAAATTTCATCATCAGGCGCTTTTAAGTATACACGCGCCAACACAAATCGGTGGTGAAATTGATTCCAACTTCTAAGTTGGTGTGCACTCGAATCCACGTGATCACTGCGAGGGTGGTTTTTCGTAGACCACAATTTATCTGATTGGACACAGTGGATGTTGACTAATTGACCAAATTTAACATTTTGGAGGTTTTCTGCGGCTACCATTTTCCCCATAGCATCCGCTTCGCCTGGAAGCGATCTATCAGTGGCTTAGGTATTCATGTGATGAGTTCTTCTATCTCGCGTCTGCAACGGCGTCTTCACCATCCACCAGGTCGTTGCTGAGTTGGTTCCTTCAGCTCTCCTTCGAGATCCCACATCCATTTTCCTTGCATGAAGGAGCGTGGTGAACTTCGCATTTGTCCATTGTGACCTTAAATGGAATGGGTGTTTAACACCCACGTTTGGTGAACAAGCGGCTACCGGTATCAGTCAACCTTGCGTTCGCCCTTTGTCTGTCCAAAATAGGCGGTCAAGCCTCTTGGTGCTGCTGTTTCCGATTCTAATTATTTGGCAAATGCAAAATACCTAATTAGCAGTTTAAATATTTTGTTAATTTGAAAAAGCTGAACTTCTTAAAACTTGAAGGAATTTCATTAACTGTTGTACAACTAGTTATTAACGAGCTTTAATCATCTATTAATAGAACCTTGGTTAAGCCTATCGTAGTAGAAAACATTCATTATTTACATTGGTTCTTTTTTAAACGGCTGAAATCACAAGTTGTTGCCTTCTCACTTGATTTCATGGATCTTAAACCAAAAATCAGTATATTTAAAATGAATAGGAATGTTTAAATTAAGAAAAAGGAAACGATTGACTTTGAAATACATCTGGTGTTGGTGGGATCGGAGGTGGTGTTGTACCTTTCAATAAAAACAATATTTTAACAACTTAAATCAACGATGCGAAATAGATAGAGGGAGAGGGAGACCGAGAATGCAAGTTTCGTTCTCGGCTCCCGATCTCATTGTACGCGTAGTCTTCTATTCGTAATGCACAAAATTACATTATACTGCCAAAGAATACTTAAAATAAAACAAAAGACAAAGAAATTAATAAACTGTCCTTTAAGCACGAAAAACGCATATACTAAACGTGGATACAAGACTGGAGAAAAATCGATAAATTGCCCAGATTCGGCGGTGGTATAGGTTGTGTTATTTAAAACAAAATTCAAGGCAATTTATGCCAAAAAGCAACAGTGGCAAATGGATCAAGGAATCGGATTCACCTTTTTCGTCACCACCGTCATTATTCATGTGCTCATTTTCTATAAATGCAATCAATAATTGAAGTAGGGCTTTAGAGTACTACGATTAAGTACTCAGGAAGCGCAAAGGAAGGAATCAATGAACGTTAACCGATGGCTGACCTTGGGTGGCATCTGGTCTCACTGGAATCGTCGAAGGCGGAAAATGGCCTGTGAATTAAAACAAAGTCAGGAGGATTTTCTCCTTACGAAACATAGATGAATGTGTATGGAGACAAAGTTATTCATTTGTTCTTCAGATGCACCGTTTGAGTACTCCAAACCTAAAATTTGAAAGAAGAAAAGCGTACAACGTTCGAAAGACAAGACTTGGTGCTAGAAATCTAAAATCTAATCACAAACAAATCTGCAATCGCTTGAATGGAATCCAAAATTGACCTTGAACGCAATATTCCCATACTCGAGAGATTAAATATCCATTTCATTTTTTAAATACGAAAAAAATATCACCTTTATTTTACCACGAAATGCAGGTAAAGTAAGTAAGTCATTAAACGCAGTTGAAGATTTAACGATGAATTGCGTTTACCGACAAACGACCTCTTTATTATTTGCGTCATCTTTCAGACGCAAACAAGGGCAAATGATGGACATTTATATCTTTAGAAATGCTATTTCTTCGCCATTAAATAGCTATTTATATTCGTATAATATAATATGAATAAATTTTGTATATGTATATGGAAAAATGTGTACTGAAAAAACCAGTAATAATTATTCCATTCGACGGTGTTAAGTTTAATATACTCAACTTACCTTTTTGGCCTTCTGACTGCCCAGTGTAACAAACTGAGTTGCATTCTCTCAAAGCTGCAGACAGGCACCTGCAAATGAGAATGCAGTTGGCATCCATACTACTAACACCACTTATTTCAGTAGTAGCAATGAGCTCACGTAACGTCCCCATACTCATGCATCCTGTCGAAATGAAAGGCAGAAATGGAATTTAAAGTCACCCCTCTTTTTACCGAAAGATAAGAGTGGCACGTCAAAGAGGTGCAATTACGTGGGTTTCCACAGAGTTTCTGGGTGTTCCACTTCTTCCACCAAGGCTTTCTAGTAGCAGCAACGCATCTTCTTGCGGAAGATGAAGAGCAAAATCAATAGGAGAAGGATCAATAATGGCAGGGGGACAATGACGGCGGCCGCAATTGTCCCTGGTGACACTCCTGCAAAGCAAACAAAGCCACTTCCTATTGTCTGTGCAACCACTGCATCCGGGCAAACTACTCAGGCACTAAGAAGAAAACAAACAGACAACAAAGACCATGGCCTTCCAATGGGATGCTCAAATACCCTTCAATTGTGGATTTGATTAAGGGCACAAAAATGCATTCTCACCAGCTTTCTTTGTCTTGGCACCTTTGCAGCTGTTTATGGCGCAAATGAGGCCGTTTGTGCTGTACTCCACGAAGAATGACGACGTCGGATTGCTGTCTCGAAGATGGAATGCGCCTGGCTGAGACCACTTCGAGCGGGGCTGTGGATGACAAACCGCCAAGCAGACTTTGTAGTCGGTGGATGCATTTAGGTTCTCAATAGTGCAATTATTTGACCTGGTTCCATCACAGAAGTGCTTCCTTGATGCCAAGGCGTAGATTTGGTCTTCAGGATCACGTGCTGTGCTATGCCATGTCACCAGTAGTTTTTTGCTACTTTTTGGAACCACCTCGGCTATTTCCAGGGCTACAATACAACAGAGTCGATGAGAGTCATGGGCACATTCACGGTTGATGAGTTACCTCACAAGCACTTCTTACCACTGTGGAAAGTTCTGTTTGTCGCCATTACTTCGACACTGCATAATTTGGATTCTTCGGGTCCTGTGAAATCTTTCGGCACATTCGCATGATCTCAAATGCACGGTGTAGAACGTAAAACTCTCCAAATTTTCAAAGGTATATGTAGTTGTAACCTCGTCTACTAGGTGAGAATCTGGCTTGATGGCTGACTGCATGGAGCTGGCGTGTTTTTCAACCCTGACCTCGTAACTTTCTACTCCGGCATCGGAACTGGGAGGTGCCCAGGTTACCTTTAGTGTTTTATCATCCACTCCTTCAAATGCTGTTATGGTTGGAGCTGAAATAACAACAAGAAAATAAGAAAGAGGTCAATTTATCAGAAAGTGCCGTCTACCGACCTGCACAGAAAAAACACAAATCCACTTGTTTCCAATCCACGTGTTCTCATTTCGCCTTTGGTGCCTACTTGAGTTGCCCCACTGACTCATGACCACCGTACCCCATTCTATAACCTCTGGTTCCTTCATCAATTATCGTAGCATTGCCACTCCCTAATCCATGGGTCGTTAATCTGCCACTGGCTGGCTTGCAACTATCTCTCTAACAACTGTACTGAACACTATATATCGTTTCGTCAATTAAATTTTCCATCGTCTCTCAAGTGCAGTGTGAACAACCATGCAGTCTTCCCTAACACCCTTTATATTAACAATTTGTGGAGCTGAAATAACACAGAAGACATCATTGATCCGAATTTCTACTACAGATCTTTATTTGAGCATCTCTGGGATTAAAATATCTGGTTTTGGTCAACACAGGATGTGCCAATTGCGCTCAAATGCTGTGAATTCTCATTGTCACCCTCAGCCAATCAGCACGCAGATCGGACGTACTACCTGACCACACCACTCATAAACTCGCCAGCCAATCAGCCCTCGTAGTGGACGATTTACGTACTATCTTGATAATCACAATTCTTGACAAATATCGCGTATTCCGTGTAGGCTTCCAGTCACGTTATTACACATTCAAATAGTGCATTTGGCTTCATCTCATAGCACTTCGATTGTATCGCAAATACGCCGCCTTTACCTTTGTCTTTCACCTCTGCTCTCGCCTTAAAACACTTAAGTCCGTTGTCATCATCTGGCGGATCAACCGTGAATTTCAGGGAGTCACTGCTCGCATCCACGTTTTTGATGCTCTTCAGAGCCAAAACCTCTGAAAGTTGTGTTACGTCAGCCTTGAGTCGCATCTATTTTGGCGACTTTAGTCTAGACCGCCACTCCAACCACACCCAAGTCGATAATGTGACCTTCTGAATCTGTGAACAAGACTGCCAATTCCTTTTCATCTGTCATCAAAAGGAGTTCGACATATTTCTAAGCATCTAATGTAATCCAAATTAGCCAATGTAGATAAGATTTCTGATCTGTGGATAAAAGAACTTTGAAAAGGCTACGATTTAATTATTTTAACCATTTCCACTCCTGAAAAGACTCCAAGTCTCCAACGATGGATGCATGCCACGTTATGGTTTATGCATTTAAATAAGTAGTAAAAATTAGCAGTCATTTTCTCTATCTGTTCTCTCACTACTGAGAGCACCTCCGGGTAAATCAGTGCCTACGCAAATACGAGCAACATCACTGACACTAACCCTTTCACACCAATTCCCTAAATTCGACATATTAACTGCTCCACCTTGTTCACTTTCCGATAATTATCCATCTGTGGCCTTTATTTGTGGAAACCAAGCGTAATTCGTTCAAATTACAGGAAATCGCGGAGCCACTGCTCCTGTATTTAATTAGCATCGTCTTACACAACGCTTTTATTTATTAATTTATTAAAACAAGACAGCACTAAGCATCATCTTGCGTGAATGACTCAACGGAATGAGGTGCATTTGCTATGGTAAAAGTAGACATCACTGAACATCATCTCAACGGACCGTTTTTCGACAGCAGTGGCTTTGGAAGATTTCATCATAGCCTGGTTTTCGTCATCACAGGCTGAGCCACTTGCGCTAAAATGCTGTGACTTCTCATCGTCAATCTCAGCCAATCAGCACGCAGATCGGAAGTACTGTTTGACCAATAATAAACTCGCCAGTCAATCAGCCTTCTTATCGGATGTTTTACACTAGCGATTTTGGTGCCCCCTGCCTAAAGTCCCACTCCAACCACACCCAAATCGATAAGAAGATCTATCTGTGAACAAGCTTGCTATTTTTTTCCGTCATTTTTGACAAATTATTATCCAAACAATTTGAATTTGCATTGCCACCAGCAGTCAGCACATGAGTTGATTAGTCTAAGAGACACATATTCAGTGTGCTCCATGCTAGAACCGCTGGTTCCTTCATCGGATCTCCTGGCATTTTCAGTCCCTATTTCATGAGTTGTTATTCTACCAATTGTCATAAACAAGCTTTACTCAGGCTGGCTACACCAAAGTATGCATCTATCTCGAATACAACTCTACATCGTGTCCCTTGGAAGTCAACCACCTAAAACTTCTGCAGTTTCTTGAGTTGGAATAGAAAATAGTTTATCTTACCACTTGGCCGTGTTCTGTTGACGCCATCAACAGCAACGCTGCAGTAGTTTTCAGTGTCACAAGATTTCACGGAAACATTGTATTGTGTATAGCGCTGCAGACCTTCAATAACACAGCTATTGGCATCCCTTTGAGGTCTACAATTCGGATTGCTGGTAATTCCTTTCGCGTCGTTATTCGCGACGGCTTCTGCCTCAACGTAGTCGATTCCTTCTGGTGGATTAGGCAATGTCCAAGAAACCTGCAAGCTCTCGTCCGTCTTGGCATCTACGCGAACATCTGTTGGAGCTAAATTGTAAATACAAAGAGAATAGAATACTACCATTCCCAGGGCTAACATTTAGTATTCGTTAATGAATATTATCGATTTGCCGCAGGTACTAGCACTGACTTCCCACTGACTCATAACCACCATACCCCATGCTAGAACCTGTGGTTCATTCGTCGAATCTCGTGGCATTGCAAGTCCCTAATCCGCGGGTCGTTAATCTGCCAATTGTCATAAACAAGCTTTACTCAGGCTGGCTACACGAAATAGAGCAACGATCTCTCCAAGAATTGTGTTGAACACTATAAATCTATTTTGGCGATTTGAGCCTAAAGTGCCAATCAAACCATACCCAAGTCAATAAGGTGACTTTCTCAAACTGTGAACATGATAGCTAATCCCTGTTTTCTGTCACCAAAAGGAGTTTGACATATTCCTAAGCTCCTAATGTAATCCGAATTAGCCAAAGTAGATAAGATTTCTGATCTGTGGCTAAAAGCACTTTGAAAAGGCTACGCTTTAATCATTTAAATACGTAGTAAAAAACAATAGGAAAAGCGGTCCTTTTCTCGATCTGTTCTCTCACTGCTGAGAGCACCTCCGCGTAAATCAGTGCCTACGCAAATACGAGCAACATCTCTGACACTATCCCTTTCACACCAATTCCTGAAATTCGACATATTAACTACTCCACCTTGTTCACTTTCCGATAATTATCCATCTGTGGCTTTCATTTGTGGAAACCAAGCGTAATTCGTTCCAATAACTGGAAATCGCGGAGCCACTGCTCCTGCGTTTAAATACCTTCGTCTTACACAACGATTTCATTAGACATTTGATTTACTAAAACAAGACAGCACTGAGCATCATCTTGTGTAAATGACTCAACGGAATAATGTGCATTTGCCATGGCAAACGAACTTTTATAGTAAATACCAACACAGGTTACTAGCTTGAATATGCCAATCAAGGCTTGCCAGTAGCAACTAGTCGATAACCAAATCTCACTGCGCAAGTCGAGCATATTCCAACCTGCGCAAACACCATTTAACTAGTCTTTTTCCTCGGTTAAACGAAAAAATTTAAGTTTTTGTAAGAGCGTATTCTCACCAGCCGGCAGCGTCTTCGCTTCCTTCCAACTTCTCGTGGTGCAAATGAGGCCCGTCGTGTTCATCTCCACGTAGAATGTGTCGGTTGTTGGGAGAGGCTGATCCCTTGCTGCTGAAGTCTTGACGATATCACTGAAACGCCTCATTCCTGGATCTGTGACTGCAACGGGATGACAGACAGCCAAGACGACTGTGTAGTTAGTGTAGGCTCTCAGGTTTCCAATGGTGCACTTGTTGGAACCGGTTCCTTTACAGGACACATTCTGCAATACGAAGGCGTAGATTTAGTCATCAGGATGAGTTGCACTACCACTCCAATTCACCTCCAGTTCTGTGTCACTTTTTGCTAACACCTCGGCTATTTCCAGGGCTACAATACAACAGAGTCGATGATAGTCATGGACACATTCACGGTGGATGAGTTAACACACAGGCATTTCTTACCACTGTGGAAAGTTCTGTTTGTCGCCGTTACTTCGACTCTGCATAATTTGGATTCTTTCGACACATTGCAGGACCTCAGGTGCACCGTGGAACGTAAAACTCTCCAAATCTCCAAAGGTATATGAGGTTGTATCCTTGTCTACTAGCTGATAATCTTGCTTGTTGGCTGATTGCATGGAACTGGCGTGTTTTTCAACCCAGATCTCGTAACTTTCTACTCCGACTTTGGAACTAGGAGGTGCCCAGGTTACCTCGAGTGATGCATCATTCACTCCTTCAAATGATGTTATGGTTGGAGCTGAATAACATCATGAAAATAAGAGGGAGTTCACTTTATCAGAAAGTGCCGTCTACCGATCCAAACAGACACAAATCCAACCATGTTAAGCCTGGCACTTGTTTGCTCCTTCGTTGAAACGCGTGAGCTCTTGGTTGCTGCACCAGTCAACCCACTATCGGTACTTCCTAATCTTGTCTCACTGCTCCATTAATCGATCAATCAATTGGTCTGGCTAGACTCTAATTCTGTCTCTTAACAGCATTGACGAGATAACGAAGGCTTGAGCTTAATTGGGTTTCTAGTATTTCCAAACCGCGAGGTTAAGAAATATCATAGGGATCAAATACATTGATTCGGAAATGTTGCTAGAAATCTTCGACTGTGGAATAATCACTTTCGGAAACATTTGTCAAACCAACAAATTTTGCTCCTCACGGGCTATAACGCCTACTAATTTCCAACGTAGAATGCATGCCACGTTATAGTTTATGCATTTAAATAAGTAGTAAAAATCAGTATGAAAAGCAGTCATTTTCTCGATCTGTTCTCTCACTACAGAGAGCACCTCCGGGTAAATCAGTGCCGAAGCAAATACAAGTAAAGCTTCGATGTCAGTGTTGAGACAAAAGACGCTTGAAAGCTGCTAAGGGACTGACGAACTAGTAGGTTATTAAATCATCTATTGCTCCTGTTCGTTCCAGCAGCAATTAACAGGAATTGTTAATAGTGTGTGTCCCGTTGCGTTGATTTCATTGCTGCAGAAATCTTGGCCACCACAGGACTTGACAAATACCGCGTATTCTGTGTAGACTTTCAGGTTCCTGATTTCACAATCTATTGGTGCCTTCTCCGGATCGGGTGCCTGACACTCCGTTTCCGTTGATTAAGCACTGATTCCGTCGCCTGCTTTCGCTTCTGCTCTCGCCTTATAACTCGAGATTCCGGTTGCAACATGAGGTGGCACAACGGTTAATTTTAGAGAAGTATTGCTCACCTCCACGTTTTCGATGCTCTTTGGAGCTAAAATCATCAGAAATCGTGTTACTTCAGCCTTGAGTCGCACCTATTTTGGCGTCTATAGACTAAGGTGACACTCCAACCACACCCAAATCGATAAGAGGGCCTCTGTCTGTCTGTCTGTCTGTCTGTCTGTTTGTATGAGAGGCCCGAATAACCGAGAAGAGAAGAGCTCTACCATCCACCAGGACGAGGCACTACCTCCCCTCATCTACCCCCCAACCCAACCCAACCCCACTTCAAAGGTTTGTGCAATTTTGGGGTTTTGGGCTTAAAATTGGGAAGAATATGGGTAAGCTGACTCACCATCTGGTAAGGTTCTGGCTGTTGTGCTAGCCAACTCAGAACAGTCTTTGCCAGGAGGTGGTGTGAATTCATGCATGCTGCATCCTTTTGTAACGTTTGAGGCATTCGAAGTACTTGTTTTCTTTGCATTGCAACCGTGGAGATGAATCCTATATCCGGTGCCAGGTTTCAGATTCCCGATTGTGCAAGAGATATCATTATTAATATCACCATTATCAGGTTTCTGACAAGTCCCGCACTTATCGTCATCAGCATACGCTACGAAAGTTGCATAGCTCGACAGTGTATTCCATTCACAAGAAAACGTAATGGAATCGCTGGTTTGTCTAACCACTTGCAATCCAACTTGCTCTAAAAGGCAGAGAAATTATATTTAACCAATCCAGTGGTCCTCTATTCATTATTCCTGCTTGCAGCAGCATTAGGAGTGTTTTGAGTAACTAGTTGTTGTTTTGCAAGCACTATGCACTTTCATTGGATTAAATTAAGATGTGCTGTTAATTCGAAAGACTCGTGAAACAAACCTTGTTTATCTTCCCCTAACACAAAAGGCCTGTAATTGTCAAAATAAACGATTTTTACTTTCACCAAATCCAATCATTTTATATTGAAATTGTCCTTTTGAATAACTGAACACCTGTTTAAAATAAATTATCAAAGCATTGCTTGCTAAATGAATAAAAATTACACTAAGGAGTAAATTTAGGATTGGTTTCTAAGAGGAGAAATAGCAGGGTGTTTAAGTAATTGATAAATGCTTTGGGAAGAAGGAGATCCCTCAGTTGAAATTGGTGCAATGGGTGGGAAAGATGACAGAAGTAAAAGCCACATTTAAGGCAGTGATGATGAGGGTAAGGCGAGCAACAACTTCCATAACCTTGACGAAAATGCAAGCGAACTAAAAATAGGCGATTTGGGATTTACCCACAAACACCAGTAGTTAAATTACTCACAATATGCCGGTTTTTATGAGACAAAACAACTATACCATACAAAATTAGTCTGAAAATAGCAGTTCAATTCCAATTAATGTGTTATCGGATGTACGATTAAGAAGGAACAATTTGGTGGGATTATGCCACATATCAAAAAATACAATATAATTTGTTTCATTTTTCAATCAAAGTGTTCCTATAAAGTGGACTATCAGTCAATTCAACACAAAGCATTCCCTTAGACACATGAAACAGACTATATCAAGGGCTGTTTCCTACATTTCAGCGAACTTATAATGATTACTGAATAAAATCACAATAATGATAACTCACAGTGTGTCTTCTCCTTTGTGGAAAAAAGAGTTAATAATTTGAATACTGATTAACTCAAAATGAAAATAGATTCATTGAATGCATTGCAAAATTTCAGAGCGATAGTAGATTCCATCATCTTACCACTTAGAAAAGCTTGTGACTCCTCTGGAAAAATTATCAAAACGGTGCAAATTACAGACAGTGTTAGACTATACATAACTAATAACTGATAGGCTGACTATACTTTGTGACTTCCCAATAGAAAGCGAAAGTAAATGAAAAATCATGCATAGTAGAAGCCTATCCATCATTAAACGCTCAGTTGACTTATACTAATGCTTCATATAAGTAAATGATACTTCAAGGTCAAATTATGTCTAAATGATTATTTTCAATACATGCAAATATAACGCAGAAGATTGAATGCGCACTTAAATTCATAATAAATTATGACGCATTTATTTTTTTACATGCAAACAAATTTTTATTTCAGGTTACAACGCGCACAATGTTACTATTCATACTTATTAATTGCCAGTAGCTATAACCAAAAGCCATTATCTCCATCCAAATTAAAGTTATTATATCGACAACTTATAATCAAAATAACATCGACTTCTGGTGCTGCATAAACCATTAAAGTGCTTTCTAATTTGAAGTATGTGCAAAAGACCACCAAGAATACAAGTCTTAAGGTAAATACCACTTTTCATTTTACGCTCGTGCTTCCTGGGATCATATGATTATTATTGCATTTCACTGTTGATGTTATTGTTCTGAAAAGTAAAATTTAATCGGTTGAAGGCACCTTGAGCCATAAGTAATGACCACATATTTAGTGTTGTGGCCTATGGAATGACAACTCTTCGCTCTTGTTAATTTCTGATCTTCAAAAAATACTCTTCCTTCTTTGATTCATTGAGAGACTTCTAATTTGTACGACATCTATTCCGGTAAATTCATCAAAAGCCTCAGTGCCCAGTTTTCCTTTACATCCGAATCGTGTTAACAGGGTCTATAAATTAATAACCTCTTTTAAAATGCCTGAACGGAATAGGCGCTTGCATGAAACTTGTTGTATTGGCTAGGAATTTGACATTTTTGACCAATTTAAATGTGTTGAATGACAATCGCATTTGAGCAGTCTATTATTGCCTATATTTCATTCGTAAAATGAGCCTCCTTGAGGATATACTTTTGTAATTTATAATGAAGAGGTCTAGAGGAGCTCAATAGACTGCTTATTTCTGATTAAATTGTTTCAACCAGTTTAAACTTGTCACATTTGATAAAGCCTAATTTGATGAGCATAATATCCTTTCCATATTATGCACAAGTAAGATTTAACTCCTAAAATATAATGCGTTAGCTATCAATAAAAAATGCTTTGAACAAATTTTAGGTTTGGAGTACACAAATGATACATTGGAAGACCGAAAGAGTAATTTCGTTTCTAAACGCGTTCGGTTGAAATGCTTCAGCATACCTTGACGTATCCACGCTCCATTCTTTCACTTTGGATCTCACGACCGTAAAGAAATACCAGAACAAAATCTAACGAATACTTCTTGTCCAATAATCACTTCATTTATGTTGAAACTGTTTGGGTATTTAAGCTCTGACCAGGCGCTTCGTTGGCCGTGATATCTACTCAACGTCGCCCAATGAGAAGGCGAATCGATAATGCTGATGGGAAGAACCTCAGCAGAAGAACCAGATCCCAAATAACGATTCTTTATTGCCTCAACCATGAATGCGTGTATCGGCGAATGCCCCAACAATTTGCACGAAACGGATAAATATTTGAAAAACGGCAATGTATGCATGGGTTTCGTTCTCAACACCTCAGATCACTCCATAAATTCTGTCCGAATTTTGCCCAAATACCTCATTTAATCATTGAGGCATTTTCCCTCACCACAATTCACTTCCTTTTAAACATTAGAGGGCTCATAAAAAGTAACATCGTAGGATTTGTTGCTTTAATTTGAGGAAATCACAAATGCCCGTTTTCTGCCTCTTCCTGACGCAGAAGCAGTTTCAAGAGTACACGACGCCCTCAGTCAGACAACTCACTCTGCCGTCGACACCATCTGCAGATCAACACAAGTCTAAAGTGTTTACCAATCATTCAGTTGGTGGAGCACTCAATCATCGTCACATCAGTCGGTGGCATGATAATGATGGTGATGATGATGCATCTTGGCAGCCTCCTCCGCATCCTCCTCCTTCGTCTTTCTCCAGGAAACCACACCCCAGCCGGACGAGATCATCTACACCACCTTCGGATTTTAACTTCTGGTGATTCTCCTCCAACTCGCATAACATACAGCTTCTGCGTTATTCACACACTCTCACGAAGGTGCTACTTCATCTCTTGGTCAGTCGCAATCGCATCTGTTGAGATGCAACGCAATTCTCATCATCATCATCTTCTTCTTCTTCGTCTCTCGACTCTCAGGGAAAAGGAAATCTGACAAATGCGTCTTTCATGAAGATGCATTCAACTGGTCCACTGAGAGAGAGAGACTACAAAGACGCCTTCGAATGTGACCTGACTCCACGAGACCAAGACGTGGAAACTAAAACGTGACGAACACATTGAGTAAGCTCATTCAATTCAATTGAGAGTGAGCAAGAATGAGTGAGTTAGTTATGTTGGGAAGTTTCCTTCTCTGGATCCTTCTCAAGATCTCAAATTGTCAGCTTGAATGAAGGGTCCCAGAGAAGTTACAGCGGCTTCATTGATGGAATCTTTGTCGTGGTCAGTCCTTAACTTTGTTAAAGTAATTTGATGTACGTAGAAGGCGATTTGTGGTGCAATTTATCACCAAGGATGAAATCACGAGTCAACATTATGACTGATGTCCTCAAAGTCACCTTCTCCTTCTTTCTTTCACTGGAGATTTCACATTTTCGCAGCACCTATTCCAGGAACTTCTTCGTGTTCATAGAGTAAAATTTTACATGAAGCATTTTGTAGGGATCTTGGATCGTTACCGTGTGGTAACTGCTATTTTCCAAAAAATATGCCATTTCCATTCTTATACCTGGCATAGGAGGAATAATCGGCATTCTGCACCACCCTTCCTGCATAAATACGGCTCAAACTGCACCCAAACCTCAAAAGAATTCGAGTTTTTGTGGAATTTGTGAGTGGAGGGAGGTTGTTGCCTAAAATGACTTGCGAAGTTTAAAGTGAAGATTTCATCTTAGAAGAGAGTAATCAAACGGAACTGCAAGTAAATTTCGATGACAGGTTTCCTGAATTAGCCCTTGAATAAATTCATCCCGCTACATTTAATTTTCACTGTCAAAATGCCATTCTTAAGTGCACAAACATAATAAGGTGCCGTTAAAGGCTTCTTTATTGAGATTGAGATAAGATTACAATCGAATAGAAAGGGAATTTTTTGTTAAATATCTCAAAAGTTATTGAGTATGAAATTAAAATACGCATTGGGCATTACATATTTCGTCACATTTTTTGAAAAAGGCCATTACATCTTCACAAAAAACATAAAAGGACAATTTTAATTTGTCATTAATTTTTTAATAATATTGATCCACTTTAGAGTGTTCCTTTTTTCTCACTAACAAATATTTATTTACAGGAAATCACACAGCCTATAGAACCATAACCATTTATAAAGCACTTCTAAATTTCCAAAATGCACAGTATTTATCCAGAGTTACAATTCAGTTAATTCTTAAGGAGGGTTTTAGAGTATTCTGCAGGCCAATCACTTTATTATTAAGAACTTGCATATAAGAAGATTTCTTGAAAGATGTCTCGCTCAAGTGTTAGCGTTTTATTAACAATGAAACAAAATGTTAAATCTAGTTGTCTTTAATCGAGGTTTTTTAATTCGAACTAAGTTTATTCCTTTTGCTTTGTCTTCCATTTATCAGTGTCACTAAGGCAAACTTTTGACGTAGGCGCAAGAGCCTGCTCAAACTGCTTATCGAACACTTGGATATTTCTATTTAATAATGCATTGTGCAAGCAGCTCTTGAATTATATTGATTTGATGCTTAAGAAACTACTCATTTTGCTACGCAAGGCACAAAGCTTTGCAGCTTTTAGAAATACCCACAAAAACATCTAATAAAAATATTGATAAATGACAACCAATAGAGTGTAAATAAGTGTTTTCCATTTGATTAACCCTAGTGTCTGATTTCCTATCCCTTAGTCAATTGCCTATCAAGATTTCACATTCAGATATGAGTGACGCAACCCTAGAAATAATTTGTTCAAATTAATCTTGAACAGAAATAAATGGCGTCGATAAAGGTGTAACTGAAAATTAACCCTCAAATCGTGTTCATGTTGCCATCTAGAACACTTGGAAGATTGCTGTGACTCTCAAGGAACTGTAGCTGGCTTTTTTGAAACACTACTTCTCAGAAAATATAACTGGCTAGCATTCTACAATATCAAATTTTAAATATGTTTCATAACTGCAAAGTAGTGGGTTTAAATTTGCAGTCAGTCAGCTTTTTCAAATTATTTCACCTAACAGCTCCCTGAAGCTCTTTTATGCTATGTTTCCGATTCGATTTTTTCGCAAATTCGATATATTTAATAAACTGTTTAAACATGAATCCAAGGAAACAAGTCAAGAATAATTTAGTTTATTTTAAGCAAAATTATTTCAAATAGCAGAACTTCTTAAAACTGGAAAGAATTTCATTAACTGTTGTACAAATAGTTATTAACGAGCATTGATCATCGAGGAAAAGAACCTTGGTTCAGTCTATCGTAGTAGAAAACATTCAATATTCACACTGATTCATTTTTAAACGGCAGAAACCATAAATTATTGCCTTCTCACTTGATTTCATGGATCTTAAACAAAAATGAGTATATTTAAAATAAATAAAATGTGTAAATTAGGAAAAAGGAAAAGACTGATTTTGAAATACATCTGGTCTTGGTGGAATCGGAGGTGGTGTTTTATCTTTCAATAAAAACAATATTTTGACATCTCAAATCAACGATGCGAAATAGATAGAGGGAGAGGGAGATAGAGAATGCAAGTTTCGTTCTCGGCTCCCAATCTCATTGTACGCGTAGTCTTCTATTCGTAATGCACAAAATTACATAAAACTACCAAAGAATAATTAAAATAAATTAAAAAGGCAAAAAAATAATAAACTGTTCTTTAAGCACGAAAAACGCATATACTAAACGTGGATACAAAACTGGAGAAAAATCGATAAATTGCCCAGATTCGGCGGTGGTATAGGTTGTGTTATTTAAAACAAAATTCAAGGCAATTTATGCCAAAAAGCAACAGTGGCAAATGGATCAAGGAATCGGACTCACCTTTTTCGTCACCACCGTCATTATTCATGTGCTCATTTTCTATAAATGCAATCAATAATTGAAGTAGGGCTTTAGAGTACTACGATTAAGTACTCAGGAAGCGCAAAGGAAGGAATCAATGAACGTTAACCGATGGCTGACCTTGGGTGGCATCTGGTCTCACTGGAATCGTCGAAGGCGGAAAATGGCCTGTGAATAAAAACAAAGTCAGGAGGATTTTCTCCTTACGAAACATAGATGAATGTGTATGGAGACAAAGTTATTCATTTGTTCTTCAGATGCATCATTTGAGTACTCTAAAACTAAAAATTTGAAAAGAGAAAAGCGTACAACGTTCGAAAGACAAGACTTGGTGCTAGAAATCTAAAATCTAATCACAAACAAATCAATAATCGTTTGAACAAAATCGAAAATTGACCTTGAAATGATTTTCTTGGAAAAGGTAAAGATTGTAAAATAAATTAGATCCTTTTTCAGCCACACTACATTGTTATTCTACGTTAGATTGCTTTTCTAGCACCATTGAAAAATATATCTATTTATTTAATTCACGAAATATGCATTAATGAATTATCAGACTGAGTTTGATTTAGCATGCAGCGGGATGACTGTACTTCAACTGTTTCCAATATTTGTAAAATTGGAAAGATGGGAATCATGCTAGCTGAAAGTTAGTGGTAGTGATGCTTTGCGAAGATCTCAGCGAGGCTGGTGGTGGTGGTGGTGGTGGTGGTGTTAGCACTGCTCATGACATTTCATCATCAGGCGCTTTTAAGTTCATTACGGCCTCATCTAGTGGTTGAGGTAAAGCTTTCATGGTCATACATTGGTTGGAGTAGCTTGAAAACGCAATATGACGACTTTGTTGAAGTTTATTGCCGTATTGCAAGCCACCCTGACTAGGTGTCATGGCTGTGAATGACAGCATCATAATCATTTGTTAGTTCAGGCTTTAGGAATTAAAATATGAAATTTCTGGCAGAAATGAAGCAGTAAATACTGCTAAAAAACAAACTGCTCAAGTTGAACAGAAATTACTAGTTCGACGGCTCTGCTCTATCATCCTATTACATCCACGATATAATATTGCAGTTGCCAGAAAAGTCCCATTTGAATCAAAGTATGGCAAATTGTAAATTCAACGAGAGTACTTGGACCCATTGAATGTGTATCCGCTGATAGAGAAATAGCGGTGTAGTCAGTCGAAAAGACATTGCGTTTTAAAATTCATTGAATCTAGATTATTGCTAACCTGATTTTACGTGACAGTGAACGTCGCTGAGCATTTTTAAGACTCGTTTAAAAAAGTTACATATTCCTTAGTAATTTCAGTTATAACAGGTCACATCACAATCTTAGCTGCATTTGTTAGAATTCAGTCCTACCCAGAACACTGGAAACAATTTTGAAACAAACAAAATATCATGAAGTTTTAAATATAGATGATGCGACCGACCGGAACCGTAGACTACATCCATTTCATAATTCTATCTAATTTAACAGGCTACGAGGAGCGATTGCAACATGCGGCCAGAAAAGTGTGTGTGTGGGTAGTTGTGGGTTTTGCGCTGACAGTGGCTGTGACTCCATGGCGCAACGTTGGCGCGTCTGACTCCACGTCAGGAGGTTGCGTGTTCAAATCACGTCGGGGTCACTGGCCTTCTCACAGATGTTTCTGTCTGTGGGAAGGCTATTTGTCATCCTCTTCACCATACAGCCCACCTACCTACCTACCGTAGTGTCACTTGAGGGGCAGAATCATTTAGTCCAATTCTGCCTAGACCGTAGTACTGTTTTATATGGAATGCTCGACACTATTTGGGACGCTTACATGTCCCTTTAGATTCCTTTCGCATCTTCATTAGATCACATCACTCCAATAACATTGATTCGTTCCTCCGTTTTTCGGTAAACACCAGTATCACAACCCTATTCACCCGTGGATGATTCAGTGTTGCAAATCAAATGGTTATCACCACCACCACATGATCTCCCGACGGCTGTCCTACGGGTAGTTGATGACACGAAACTGACTGCCGCTGTCAACATGGCTAAGGAAATGAGCCAGGGCTGGCTGTGGAGACAAATGTCTGTGAAAAGCTGGACGAGACATTGGTCACGTCTGGCGTGGTGTCACAGCTGCTCTCTATGCACCCAACTCTTTGGGTGTCGGTGAGCAAGAACTCTGGGGTTGCCAAGAAAAAGTGTCAATTAATACTTGGTGTTGCCACTCAGAACGATAGTCCAATTGCTCGGTTCACGCGTGAGCTCCGTTACCTGTTTAGACCCACAGTGTCGGCGTGTGTTTGACACGGTCAGGGAAATGAGGAGGCATATGCGGGTTGTGCATATAGCCTACATTCCTATCTTAAGCCCTTTGTTTTCCTTGCCCAGTAGTCATGTCTTGTCTTGTCGTCACGAAGGTAGACTTGTAGGCTAGTAGGCTAGGCAATACCACTCAAGCTCCGAGTTGATATAGATGGACTGTATGACCACAGTGTCCGAACAGTACGTGGTTAGTGATATTGTTGATGATGGCAAACGAGTTTTAAGGAAGAGGTCCACAAGCTTTGGAATTCGGGTTTGCTTAAGGAAATTACGAACATGAAAAGGCCTGATGAATCATTGCCAAGTGAAATATATGCATGCACTTAAATAAGGTAAGAGATATGAATCCAATCAGTAATCGAATGCTAACTGGTTTCGCGTGTAGTCTAGAGGAGGCCTTCGCTACTCTGAGTCTTAATGAGTGCATCGGTCTCGATACAGATTCATCCAGTTTCGATTATATGTCATCCCCTGAGTAGGCCTCATTAGGTCTCACAACTCGGAATGTTATCGTGGAGGTGGAAGGGTTGCATCGCTGTATATAAAGCAATATAATCTAAATTTTATCTGAATCGTATCCGAATTTTCAGCTAAAATTGCCTGGTGGATTTCATAAATGGATAAATTATTTTTACATGCAGTACCATTCGTAAAGTTCAAGATGCTTCTACTTCACATTGTTCATTATTAGGGTTATGTAAAATTCACAGATGAGCTGAATCTGAATCACACCTATTTATAGAGGCCTTCTTCATAAGAAGTTATGACATCTTAAAACATTAGTCAATGAAGTTATGATTTTGAGAGGTGACAGCTCAGTTGACTTTGTTGAAAAGCGAATTTATTCAGGTTAAAGATCTTATTGCTAACAATGAAGAAGTGCCTTCAGAATGTCAAGAGGTGCTTACGGGTACGTTCGCATTGGCCCTTTGCGAAGAAGTTGCTGCCTATTTCGTTCCACCATGGCCATCGTCGCAGTCGAACACCACGCATTGCCAGGTTCTGGCATCCATGCACCATCCATCAATGTGGGCTTCGCATGGTCCCCGCAAAAACGACATTGTGCAGAGGTCCACCAGAGCTGCGAAAATGGGAAGAAAGGAAGAAATGGAGTTTTCATGTTGGAACTGACTGTAATGAGACACGGCCACTCTATTAATGGCACTTCCAATAATAACTTCGAATGAGCTGGCCTCTTTGATGCGAATTTATTGGAGTGAGCTATCTGTCGTACTTACTGCAAAATGTATTTTACTTTCTTTTCATAAAAAATGAAAGTTAAATTATTTAATAAATTCTAGAAATGAATAGAGTGATGAAAGTAAAGGCTGGATTTCATACCATAGAGCAATCTTCCTTGAAGGGTAGGGATTTTTCACTTAAAAGTACAGATAATTCGAGAAATGTGCCAGTGAAAGGCTTGTGTATATTAAATCGCCTTAGATGCCTCCGGAAAAAGCTAGCTAGAAAGATGGCAAAGTGAGTGGGTTGTGGAATTATATGCCAACTTCTTAAGGTGTTCTTTTACCCTTATTTTATGGACATGGTGCCACATCTACTTGAGGCCAGCAAATCTAACCACAGGCTCTTTCCCCATTTGTGCATATGGTCTCACCTAGCTTCTAGAAATGTTCCCTTAGGAGAACGCAAAACACCACATGCTATGGTTAAATCAACACAAACATTTTGGTTTCTCAAACACACTGAGAAATTAACTTTTTTGGAATCAAAAATGCTGCGAGATTTTACTATCGTTGATTAACTCTCAACCTGATAATTTCGACAGCAATGTGTCTTTGCATGGATCGTGTTTTCTCAGAGAGAATAATGAAAACCTTTTTAATACCTGTTTTAAATGTGAACAAAATGTTGATTTTTGAATACAACATGTTGCAAATATCTTGTTTACCCTACTTGCACAGCTACTGACATGCTTATCTCAAGTATGGCAGAGTGTAACCAAACTACGCATCTTAAGGCATTTTTCAGGATAAAGGTCGGTTCGAGAATTACAAACGCTTTATATTTCAAACATTTAATATTTAAGTAGTGAATTCCTTGGCCGGGAATAAATTTGCAGATTCTTTGCCAAAAAATAACTAACATTGAATTGTACATTCCAGAATCATCAACAACATTGGTTAATAATTGCAGTAAAGTAAATAGTGGGTAATTTGGGGCAATTCAAATCGTTTTATACAAATCTCTCTTGCTCCAGGTAGGTAGACTTTTTCGACATACGCGGCGAAGCTAATAATCAGAGGCCCTATCAGTTAGAGGTGAAGTTTACAAAATAATCCGATGTGTAACACTCGGATTCCTCGTCATAAAAACATTTTCGACGATTTTGCTCTCTTAATAGAGGAAAATTGTGCGGATATAATCGAAAACCTTTAAATATAATTGTGCATTTTTTGAGCAATGAAATTGGCATTAAAACTGAAGCTCCTAATTCCACTGTTTATATAAGTCATCATTTTGTATATCGTAAAGGTAATATAAAAACCACCTCTTCACAAGTAAAGTTGTAAAATTTAATATTTACCATACTCCGTTTCTTGTAAACCAGAGGCGATTTAGTGTAATTTGCTACACAAAATTGAGCAACGCTTGAATTATTCACTTGAAAACAAACAAAGACGAGTCAAGACAATTAAGTGAGTAAAATCTTCCCGATTTGTTTGAATCTGGTACGGGCCCGCCTATCGCGTCAGTTGCAGTCCTCATTCACCTAGGTATTGTTTCATACGAATTGTGATTTGTTGGCTCTCAAAAATAAATTTTAAACAAAGCATCAATTAAAACACACTTCGCTTCTTTTAAAGAAGATGACAGTATCGGCGACCTTCTCACTTGAAATTCTAAATTCCAAAATAAGGACTTCTCAATAATGTGTGGGAAGTCTGGAGATGGTGGTGGTGCCCAGATGAAGTGCTCAACTCCATTAGTGTTCCACGTGTTGTCATTGTTTACAAATTCTAGCAGGATGGAATGGTGCACTGTCATCTTGAAAGATGGTAGCGTTCCCCATTTCCAAAACTGGCTTTGAATATTGAACTTGGTAGCCAACAATTTGTTAAATATTCTCAATGAAGGATGCTATTTCACTGACAACGCGGTGGGTTCTCAAGAATTAACATTCAGCTCATCATCACAGAACTCCCGTCACGCTTTATGGCTGGGAGATGGCGGCAGCAGCATGGGTAAAGCGCTTATTGGCTACCTCTAAACGTACACTCAGCCTGAGCTCTTCCGTGGTGCAATCCAGCCCCATGTGCAGCTCCGGACGATGAGCAGTTTTCGTGTAAACAGGGTTCTTTAAGTGTTCATTGAGGTGCTCTGCAGTGATTCTAGAATGTTCCAACCAAATCTCTAGTGCATTAAAGTCCACACTTTTCAACGAATGATTGCTTTCAATACAATAAATCCCCCAAACTGTCATAGCGGTTTTGCTGAGGAAAAATTAACTTTGGTTAGGTGAGATCACTATGCACATACATGGGGGCCACGTGGCATTGGGTTCTCCGGTGTCCTCAGGTAAGTATTGCGCAACCTCCATTGGAATATTTTGATGAAGATGTTCCTTCGAAAAATAGTATTTAAAGCCACTGTTGTAAGATGAGTGCCTACTTTGCTCTCCTTGCCATTCTTCTCACTACTTCCTCCGAAGGTAATGAAACGTTCTCAATAAAAAAGGGACCACTACTATTCAAACTAACTTACAATTTACATATTTCTTCACTTATTTTGTAAAATTTCTTAATGCTGGGACAGTGCATTTATCATGCGCCCACAGCTCTTTTCTTGCCAACAGCTTCGCATAATTTATGAACCTCAATCTAAAAATTACTACTACTATTTTGCTAAGGTCCGTGTAATGCTAACCTGATCCTATTTAACTTTGAACGAAGCTGAGCATTTTCAAGGCATTTCCAGCTATAACAGGCCACGTCACGATCTTAGCTGCATTCGTTATACAAAACCGCTTTGTGATAGATTTTCAACAGATCCTTCCGATTAACCTGTCACCTGTATTATTTCGAATTAAAGTGTTCCTTCTGCAGTCCGCATAAAAATCGAGCCTGCTTATCCGATATCTTCATTTCGGGAAATTTAGCCAACTTTCTGGAACCCACACTTAGTACTTGTCAGTTGACTTTTTGTCTCATCTGTCCAATTTCATAGAAAGCCATGCAAAATATTTCTAACTCTTTTGTTTTAGCTTGCTGGCGTCTGAGCTTAGTTCAAATTTTATGTCTCTCATTTAACGGACTTCTTAAAGATTTCTGAGCTGAGCATCACTAATAAAAATATTTAGGTGTAATCATTGCAAACCGAAATTGAGCAGACATCGTCATGGAATTTAACCAAATCTTTTTAATATATTTTAACATGTTTATTGATGTCTGCTGCTATTTTATGCTTTTTGCAATAAAACAAAAGAAAGCTGTAATGAAATGCTAAATTACATCAAAAGTTTCAATGAGAGATGAAATCTTAATTTCCTTCGATGTGTTGGTCATCAGAACAGAGAAGCAAATTTCTGCTCGAAAGTGGTGGTCACGGTTTCGTCAGTTCAACATGTCGTCGAAACCTCTCCTTTTATCCAACTGCACGGCTCTGAAAACCCCGAACGAAGTTCCTCTTTTCCACTCACTGTATTTGAGAAACAAAAGTTGTATTTCATGTGAGATAGTAACGTAGTAGTAGTGGCAGTAGCCTACTTATTCTACTGAGAATATACAAGAGCTACATCCCTTCTTAACTAGGAATGAACTTTCAGACATCGCTTGAAAATGTTGGAGTTTATTTTGATGGCCTTCCCAAGGCTTCGGTTTTGTCAAATGACCCTTAAGCCTAAAATACTGTCAACCCTTGAGAAAGCACAGTTTGCCATCAACGTGCTCACTTTGCCTCGGGGTTATTTACTATTGTCGGATTTTTGACTCAAACAAACTAAGCTGCTGAGCTGGTTATCCGACATGGATTTCCACATGGACAATTCATAATTTCATGGTGGCCTTTTAGGAAAGTGAAATACCTTTCTACAGGCTAGGAAGCAAAAGCATCACGTCTGTGTCAATCCTGCTGAAATTGAAATTTTTAAAATTGTAAGAAAGATTCACTCTATAACAAGCTAACACTTTTAATGTACAAGCCTTTAAACTAGAACGGGTAGGTTAGGCCTAAATCATTCACTTTCCTACTTTCATATTTTGCGTATGTGGAAAAAATTGCGGATTTCAAGAGAGCAATGTTGGATATCAACCTACTCAGCCCGAGTTGAGCTCTAAATTACTGTCAAATCAACGGAATTAAGCGATGACTTCACCTGAACGAAGTAAATTCGACACGGAGCAGAAGCAGTCACACATTTTAATCGACCTATAAGCATATAGTTCAGCCACTTCAAGAAAAACAAGTCCAAGCAAAAAGGCACGGATCTTCTTTTTGTTCAAAACATTGACGATCATGACAATAGGGACAGCATTTCGATTCCACTAAAGCGCACCAAATAAATCGCCGTTTGGTACGAAGCTAGTGGCCTCGAACACGACTAAGCGACCACAGTGTAGTCAGTCAGTTACGAAAACAACTTAGTTTTGATTGAACTAAGTCACGAATTCACTTCAAATTGGTCCTAAACCAATCGAAATGGATTATCGTTCTCGAAAAACATTTGATTTAAAAATGGTGAAAGACACTGAATTTAGCTCAAATGCCACTCATTAAACGCTTTATATGCCTCGACAGGCAGTTTTAGAAACTACTCAATTAAAAGAAAAGTGAAAGTTGAATTGCTAAAGTTATTAAAGGAATGCAACTTGGTATTCTTTCTTTGTAAAATTTTGGCTGTTTTTATTCTCTGAATTAGAGCCGAGTTTAAGGCTTGTTGATGATGATAACTATTTTACAAGCGAAAACTTGTGAATACAGTCATCCCAACAACCATCGCAAATTTGAACTACGGCAAGCCAAAATACAAGCCACCAGCATCAGATAATTAAAAAGCGCTTTTAAATGCAGCAACTCAGAAACCAGCCATTTTTACAAGTTTTTAATGAAATTGTAGTTCAAGAGAGTAAGCCAAAACACAATTATTTTAAAAGAGGAATAATTTCAGGAATCGAATCGTTGAGAATTTGAGATGTTGCTTTAAGTGCACACCTCCGATCTCCTTAAGAGCATGGCTCACATCAAATCCTGAAAACCAATCATCAGACTGAAATAAGGGGGTATAATTTGGAATGGTAAGCATTCGCTAAACACTTCACATTTCGGAACCACGAGATGCTAGTGAGGCGACTGTGCATCGCCTTCGCACTGTACGCACTCCTCCAGTTAATTATTGAGTTAAATAAGCGGCGTCGGGGACCAGGGATATGGGAATTACTGCTGGCAGGTGATCCCTGCAGGTGGCCTCCCTACAACGTCTCTGACATCAAGTCGGCGAATGCCTTCAACCTATCTATTTGCGTTCGGATTCCAAGAGATGCGATTACCAACAGGAATTCTTAAAAGCGATATCCCATGAGTGCAACTTTTGACTTGAAATCAGTGAGCGAAACAATTTCTTTTACGAGTTGGTGAACATTGTGCTGAAGCAAAGATACTTTCATTTGACGGTTAGGCATTGTTTTTGTAAACATGACCACCACTGTTCAAAGTGTGCACTGTAATTGGCCAAGTGGAGTGTGTGCAACATGTGGCCATTAAGATATGCGTGCGTGCGAACGTGTTTCATGGGCATGAAGAGTGGTGGGTTCCGCGTCTTCGCGCCGCCGGCAGCTGTGACTCCGTGGCGCAACGGTGGCGCGTCTGACTCCAAGTCAGGAGGTTGCGTGTTCAAATCACGTCGGGGTCACTAGCCTTCTCACAGATGTTTCTGTCTGTGGGAAGGCTATTTGCCATCCTCTTCACCATACAGCCACCTACCTAGCCACATACCTGCCGTAGCATCGTTTAGTCCTATTCTGTCTGTTCGCAATACACAGTTTGCAATTCCTCTCTAGCATGTTGCATGATACTGCTTGATCTTGTGGTAATCGCAAATTCATTCGTGCATTTCTTTGCCCCTTAATAACGTTTTATGTAGCACGCTCGACACAATTTGGGAGCCTACATACGTGGGAGTGGTCCCACATCCATGCCAATATTGGGAATGTTTGGTCTATAGGATTATCTCCTTATTTTTTGACTTACTTAAAGTCAAGACCTGTGGCTGAATGACCGGAATTCAAATATCAAGCTGTCGCTTCTCCACTCTCTTCTCTATCCGCCAGAGTAGAAAACTAATTCAATTCCATAAACCTACTTCAAAATCTGTGCTGGATATTTTACTTATTGTTTGTGAATGAAAAATGGACTATGATACTCGAGCATAATCGGCAAAGTGTCAAAATCTTCTATGTCAGTAGTATCAATTACAATTGTCAACATTTAATTGAAATGTAAAGATGATCGTCTAATTAGCAATCATTGTCACTGACTGACTTAGAATCTCAAAGTAGCGTGTGGATAGGGATACAAAGACGAAATGTTTACTGTTAAGTTGTTGATTTTTTAATTAATTAATTCTTTTAGATGATGCCATGTTTGGTCTTTGTATCCAATTTGGTCAATGTAGAGACCGCAATGGTGGAAGAAGTCACAGCGAATGCCTTGACTGTCGTTGTTTCCACCACAGCCACCGTGGCAGAACCCCGCACAGCGACCGGTTGATGGATCCCTGCCCCATCTGCGAATATAATTTATTGATTCACTTGTTCTCATAGGCGAGATTTGGAATTCATTTTTGTCGCTTACTTTTATTGACAAATTTCGAAGGACTTTAAAACTAAAAAGATGCTAGAGATCACAGAAGCTTGTTGTTGCTAATAAAGGAGAGACTTCCATCGCATATACATTTAGTGAATATGGAAGTGTTCAGTGGTGCCTAGATTGGATTTGTATTTAAGAGAACAAATGTTACACCAAAGCTGGTGTCTCTTCTACCGCAATTTGGTTTGATACAGGTGAGAATACAGTCACGTTTAAGTTAGAGTTGATCCTGTTTCCACCGCAGTCACCCTTCACAACGTGCGTCCAGTTGTGGGACTATGGTGATGGCATGGACCTGCATTTAACGGCTCTGTGTAGATGTCGAACTAAGCCGTACGAATGCAATGTAGTGAAAAAAGAAACAGAACGAAAGTTGGATAAGTGACGAGGAGGTGATAGTTGACCGATAAAAGGGCAATGCTGTCCCTCTGCAGCTGCAAATTTGAAGAGTGCGTGGGGAGGAGTTAGCAGCAACGACAGCACATATGGTGGAGCATGGATTCGCCTGCATGAGGTAAATCTCCAGCTTATTCCTAGCTATTTATGGTTAGCTAATTTAGTAAAAGTAGTTAATTAAATAAGTGGTTTGAGAAGGGCACAAAAGCAGAGTTTTAAATGAATTCCTCATGTATGGTCAATCACGCTTGACTTAGGAGTAAGTGTTAGCGATTAGATGGAATGAAACTTGCCTTTTCTAAATCATGCATTCTTCTTACCTTCTGATAAACTGGTGAAAATGATAAAACGAGCAACGCTGGCGACCGTCTCGTTTTTGTGGATGATTATGGGACCCTTATTTGTGGTTTAAAATAGCGAATTCAGAGGGATTTCCTTTATTTAAAATGGTAGATGCTGCTCTTCCATATGACCAATATTATTTAAAACGTTTTTCTCGTCGGCTAGACTGGGAAACTCATAGTTTTCTTGATAGTAAATGCTTTCTATTGTGTCACTAATTCCCTTTTCTGAATTTCTAAGAGCTTGATAGAAAAGGTTTTGAACTCCGCAGAATTCTGTAACAGCAAATAAGGAATTGGCTTCCACCGGATGTATCTATAAGATTAATGGAGCTAAAATTGTCACCCTGGTCATCGAAGCCCCCTGTAGCTCACATCGTTCAGCCGCACAAAACGAAGATTGGAGTTATATACACATAACAGACTGCCAAGATAGGCTCATCTGCACGCGGTTCCTCATGCAGACGTCAACTTACAGACAATTACCCCTTTATCATCCGTGGAATGGGCCCCGTTGAAACAGGTGCTTGATGGGTTCTCTGTGTAGTCCTAAATTGTGGTAAACCATCGTGAGAATCCTGTGTTGTGCTAACGTAAATTAAAGCGAGGTTTATCCACTACCACTTTTCATAATATTTGATAAATAAATCCTCCCGAATGTAATACCACCGAACCCCATTAATCAGTGAAATTTCATTTTTTAGCATTTATTATGAATAAACCACATTCGAAATACCTGTTTGGCTTGCCTACTGTATCTTAGACTCGCATAAGAACTTTTACAAGAGCCAATTGGTTAATTTCGAATAGCGATTATTTTCGTTTCGTTTTCTTTATCCTCATTTTAGTTGTTCGAGATCCTGGGGTTGATTAATTGATCACCAATGTCAGTTATGAAGATCGGTAGCGATTCCGCTGACCAGAATTGCAAGAGGGCAATTTAATGAGTTTTGGGGGTTCTGGAAAGTCCAAAGACTTCCGCACTGCTCTTGTAAAGGTCGTTGACCCAACGACGCAGAAAGATGATTGCCTACTTCGCTCTCTTCACCATCATTGCCGTGAGCTACTCCGAAGGAAATCATCGATTTTACAGCAGTATACGGCCCACTTGAACTTGTATACATAAATAATATTTAAAATCCTAGTCGTTGCTTACTAAATTTAATGTCTTGTTATTAATTTTATCCTTTTAGAGCTGGGATCGACGCCTTTAGGTTGCCGTTGGACCCGGGTCCGTGTCGCTGCTTCATGTTGAACTGGGGCATGAGCCATGCCACTGGGAAATGTGTGGAGTCCGTCTACGGTGGCTGAGGAGGAAACCCAACAACTTTGAAACAAAGGAACAATGCAAACGCGCTTGAGCCATGTCAAAGAGTACTGGGGATAATCTTTTGGAATCTATTAGGAATGGAGCCGGCACCGAAAACATGCACAAAAGCAGCATTTACGCACCACCGCCGTCACTGCTGCCTACAAGCGAGGACTTAACGAAGAGAGTAAATTCTGCACACCGATGGGCTACGAGAAGTGATTGCAACATGCGGCCAGTATATTGTGTGTGTGAGTAGTTGTGGGCTTCGCGCTGACGGTAGCTGTGACTCCGTGGCGCAACGGAAGCGCGTCTGACTCCAGATCAGAAGGTTGCGTGTTCAAATCACGTCGCGGTCACTAGTAGCCTTCCCTAAGGACGTTTCCATCTGTGGGAAGGCTGTTTGCTACCGTCTTTACCAGACTTAACGTTACATCATCTCAGGGGCACAATTCCGCTCGGCTATAGATGTTGCAAGTCCTCTACTTCAGGGGTTTATTCTCTATTTTTTTGAAATGTAAACCTTTCCCATACTCTAGAGGTTTTTTAATCTAGCACCATCGTTAGATAACACATTTACATGAGACATCATTTTGTATATCGTAAAGGCAATATAAAAACCACCTCTTAAAAATTAAAGTTGTGAAATCCAATATTTAACATACTCCCATTCCCACACCATCAAGATCGCCCGTTTCTTTTAAACAAGAGGCGGTTTAGTGCAAATTGCTACACAAAATAGAGCAACGCCTGAATTATTCAATTGAAAACAAATGAAGACGAGTCAAGACAATTAAGTGGGTAAAATTTCATTCTCGATGTGTTTTAATCGGGTACAGGTCCGCCTATCGCGTCAGTTGCAGCCGTCATTCACCTAGGTATTGTTTCATTCAAATTGTATTTTGTTGGTTCTCATCAACAAATGATAGACAAGGCATCAATTAAAACACCCTCCGCTTTGTTTAAAGAAGATGGCGGTAGCGGCGGCCTTCTCATTTGAATTTCTAAATTCAAAATAAGAGCTCCTCAATAATGTGTGGGAAGTCTGGAGATCGTGGTGGTGGCCAGATGAAGTGCTCAACTCCATTAGAGTGTTCCACGTGCTGTCATTGCTTGCAAATTCTAGCTGAATGGAATGGTTCACTGTCCCCTTGAGAGATGGTGGCGTTCCCCATTCCCTAAAATGGCATGGAATGATGAACTTGGTAGCCAACAAGTTTTTAAAATATTATCAATGAAGGATGCTATTTCATTGAGACCGCGGTGGGTTCTAAAGAATTAACGACCAGCTCATCATCACAACTGTTGTAAAATGAGTCTCTACTTTGCTCTCCTTGCCAATCTTTTCACTACTTCTTCCAAAGGCAATGAAGCGTTCTCAATCTAGAAAGGGCTAGTACTATCCAAACTAACTTACAATTTAAATATTTCCTCACTTATTTTAAAGCATTTCTTAATGCTGTGACGGTGTATTTATCATGTGCCCTTATCATTTTCCTTGTGGCGGAGCTACGCATTCGCATACTGAGACTTGCTTGTAGGTGTTTCGGTGTCATCAAGTAAATATTGCGTCACCTTCGTTGCATTAATTGTCACATTGAAGGGGGTTAATTAGGCATATAATTTGAGTCAATGCTAGTTTGCATGCACTTCACCCACAGAAATATTCCTATCTCAGTTTCAATTAAAGACAAATGAGAGTTGTGATCACCTCAGTCAATTTGAATTCAAACATTTCATCTGTGGATTGTTCAAGGCCGAAAATTACTACCAATAGCCTGAGCTTGACATGTGTACCCTTGATAGTGGCGATGTATTTTGGTCAAAAGTCAACGCAAATATATGTTTAAATTGGATCACATGTTGCTTAGTTTTTGTGAAGTCGCAATCGAATCCCACATAGTCGTTTTCTTTCGAGAGGTGAACGCCGCTGTCCAGTCACAGAAAATCAAAGAAACAACTCAAACAAACATTTTGCAATGCATAAATAAACAGCCTTGGATACTGATGATGCTGCTGCATTGTGACAAATCGAGCAGCATATAAGTTTCCGTTCATTGAGTTTTCCAGTTCATTACCGCAACATAAGACAATGCTTGGAAATGTTGGAATTTATTTTGATGGCCTTCCCAAGGCTTCGGTTTTGTCAAATGACCCTTAAGCCTAAAATACTGTCAACCCTTGAGAAAGCACAGTTTGCCATCAACGTGCTCACTTTGCCTCGGGGTTATTTACTATTGTCGGATTTTTGACTCAAACAAGCCAATTTGCTGAGCTGGATATCCGACATGGATTTCCACATGGACAATTCATAATTTCGTGGTGGCTTTTTAGGAAAGTGAAATACCTTTCTACAGGCTAGGAAGCAAAAGCATCACGTCTGTGTCAATCCTGCTGAAATTGAAATTTTTAAAATTGTAAGAAAGATTCACTCTATAACAAGCTAACACTTTTAATGCACAAGCCTTTAAACTAGAACGGGTAGGTTAGGCCTAAATCATTCACTTTCCTACTTTCATATTTTGCGTATGTGGAAAAAATTGCGGATTTCAAGAGAGCAATGTTGGATATCAACCTACTCAGCCCGAGTTGAGCTCTAAATTACTGTCAAATCAACGGAATTAAGCGATGACTTCACCTGAACGAAGTAAATTCGACACGGAGCAGAAGCAGTCACACATTTTAATCGACCTATAAGCATATAGTTCAGCCACTTCAAGAAAAACAAGTCCAAGCAAAAAGGCACGGATCTTCTTTTTGTTCAAAACATTGACGATCATGACAATAGGGACAGCATTTCGATTCCACTAAAGCGCACCAAATAAATCGCCGTTTGGTACGAAGCTAGTGGCCTCGAACACGACTAAGCGACCACAGTGTAGTCAGTCAGTTACGAAAACAACTTAGTTTTGATTAAACTGAGTCACGAATTCACTTCAAATTGGTCCTAAACCAATCGAAATGGATTATCGTTCTCGAAAAACATTTGATTTAAAAATGGTGAAAGGTATTGAATTTAGCTCAAATGCCACTCATTAAACGCTTTATATGCCTCGACAGGCAGTTTTAGAAACTACTCAATTAAAAGAAACCTGAAACAGTGAACTTGAAGTGCTAAAGTTATAAAAAGAATACACCTAGGCATTCTTTCATTGTAAATGTGTTTTTATTCTCTGAATTAGAGCCGAGTTTAAGGCCTGTTGATGACATCTATTTTTACAAGCGAAACCTTGTGAATAAAATCATTCCAACAACCATCGTAAATTTGAACTACACCAAGCAGTTATGACAAGTCAAAATACAAGCCACCACCATCGGAAAATCAGAAAGCGCTTTTAAAATCTGCAACTCAGAAACCAGGTATTTTTACAGGTATTTAATGAAATTGTAGTTCTAGATAATAAGCCAAAACACGTTTTTCTTCCATTGACATTTGGTGTTGCCACAGGTGAGATGACAGAATAATTTCTGCCACCATCAATTGCACAAGTGAAAAGAAAACCGATATCGTCGTCAAAAAAGCACAGAGCTTAAGGGACGCGTGAGGGCTATTGAAAGCATCTCAACAGGACTGCGTAAGAAAAATTGATCTTGTGTCATTTACTGCCTGCAGCTTGAATGAGTGGGCTGTGCTGCACAAGCAAGATTAATTACCTTTCTCTGAATGACTGGGAGTTGTTATTATTATCCAAAATGTTCTCAATAAACTTAACTTAATTGCATTAGTCAATTAAAGTGTATATTCTGAGCGTATATAAATGTAATTTCTGAACGTACTTGATTACTTGAACTAGTATTGAATAGCCATTTTCAACCAAATAATAAGTCTACAAACGGATATTGTACAAATTTTCAAGAAAATTAAATGGAAACCTCAGGGAAGATAAACGATATCATGAAGCGCGATTTCTAACATTTAGGAGACAATCTCCCTTTAATTCACTGAGCGTTATGCTAAACGACAAACAAAAGTCTCTTATTAAAAGATCTTTTAATTCGCGATTTAATATGATCCATTTTTTTAAATGCTTTGATGTTATTTTATTGTTTAGTCAATTTTGACTTCAATATAGGGTTAATGGCGAAATTATTTACAACTGATCAAGGCTTTGAAATGGATCACCCTCACGTGCAGTAATGTGCGGAGACAACTTCCATTTCAAGACTTTTTAAAAGAAGAGCAATTCAGGAATCGAATGGTTGAGAATGTGAGATGTTGCTTTAAGTGCACACCTCCGATCTCCTTAAGAGCATGGCTCACATCAAATCCTGAAAACCAATCATCAGACTGAAATAAGGGGGTATAATTTGGAATGGTAAGCATTCGCTAAAAACTTCACATTTCGGAACCACGAGATGCTAGTGAAGCGACTGTGCATCGCCTTCGCACTGTACGCACTCCTCCAGTTAATCATTGAGTTAAATAAGCGGCGTCGGGGACCAGGGATATGGGAATTACCGCTGGCAGGTGATCCCTGCAGGTGGCCTCCCTACAACGTCTCTGACATCAAGTCGGGAAATGCCTTCAACCTATCCATTTGCGTTCGGATTCCAAGAGATGCGATTACCAACGGGAATCCAGAAAAGCGATATCCCATGAGTGCAATTTTTGACTTGAAATCAGTGAATGAAACAATATCCTTTTACGAGGTGGTGAACATTTCGAAATCTGGCGAACTGCAGATGAAAGTGCGTTATCGAGAGATATGGAAAACCTATCCGTAGGACGTGCTATGAAGGAGATAATCACAGGCATTAAAGCTGGCAAACCGGTCCACTATGCACGCTCCATCTCTCCTTTTTAATTTACAAAATTTAATTTTTTCGAATATCATTAATTTCTAAGCTTTTGAGCTGTTTTGTGTAAAGAGTACACGAGCACAAAGTCAATCTGTCGTCCCTATTGTTTACTACGACTACAAATTTGGGAAATACACAATTAACTCCTACATATTATCTTCAAGCAAAATAAACATTTTGAGAAATCGTATGTAATATTTACTGGGTTTTCTAAAATATTTAATGCAAATCAAAAAGAAACCTCTGAATCATAGGTGGTAGTAATTTAAGAAGTATTCTAAAGCTAAATTTGGTTCTCAATCACTAAATCTTGTAAGTGCAAATGCTAGAGGTAGACATCGACAAACATCAACTTCAACTTCAGTTGGTAGATACCATTTTTTATTTTACGTCTCAATACTAACCACATGCAGGGTCATCTCATCTACATCGCCTTCTTAGCTGAATCTTTACAATCGACAGTAGAATCTCCTCAATAAAGTGTTGAGGAGATCTGGGCATTGTGGTGGCCAGATGAGATGCTCAACTTTACTGGAGTTTTCCTCGTGCTGTTCATCAGCTTCGAAGAAGTAGCACCCCAGCTCGTTACCAACCACAGAAGCTCCCCCATGTATCTGCGGTGGGTAGAAGGCAATCGTCTTCTTTGAGATACTTTTGATCGTATTCCACTCTGTTAGAGGTAAACGACGATAATTCGGCAGAAAAGCATATTTTTCCACTGTTCCACGGGTTAATAAACGAGGAGGTTTCGGCATCACTCCAAAGGCTTTGAGAGATTTGACATCTTTAAAAGCCGAGGTTGTCCAACTGCAGTTCTTCAGTGCTGCAGTCCAGCTCCACGTGTGCGGCTCCCGATAAACAGTTCTGTAGTTGTTCTGTTCACTGAGGACCTCGACAGTGATTTTAGGAACAGCGGTTTAGCGATTCGCTCTAACAATTTGATTTAGAATCCCACCGTCTCTAAGACACCTTTGACTGTAGGCCAGACCTGTGCCTCCTTGTTGAGGGTGACGTTTGGCTTTTCTTTCAACGGTGGCAGTCCGTCATTACGTCTGAGGAATAATCGATGAGGAATGGCCTCGAATCAGCACATTGGCAGATTTCTATAAACGCACACTCAATGTGTCCTGGTTAGATAGTTGGTT
>JAUOZQ010000401.1:0-41230 GCA_030710315.1 Anomotaenia brevis
CCCTGAAGGCAATTCAAAGCAGTAAAAATGCACACAGGGTAGAGGAACCCTTTCTTCTCTCCCTTAGTCAGGACCTGGCTCACATTCTGCTTATTGAACCAGATGTCTTGGAACCTCCGCAAAGATACAATAAATAGCCCTCTGGAAAAGTGCATGCGAATTTGTTAATGGTAAACTTTCGATCAGCAGAACAGCATGTGCTCATGCATTCATTAAAAGTTATGTGTATGAAGTGGTGACTTCAAGTGGATACATAAGTACATATATGTGAAATGGGAAGACATTCTAGACGAGAGTACCGCTTGATAACCAGTTGTTTGGGTAACTGAGGGCATTATCAGCCATGCCCGAGCACCACGCACGTGCTCCTCTCTGCCATCACCCCGCATCTCCATTAAGGCCGTCACGAGGTAGTGATCCGAAACCCCTCTCCTCCATCGGCGGCAGATATAGAGACCCTTACATCCTTGAACTTAGAGGCATCTGGGTAATCCACCTCATAATCTAGACCCACCATCGCACCCATTCCAAAAAGCATGGTAATTTCGATCTGCAACGACGTATTCAAGGCACTTAGGCTATTTGACTTCACAGACTATAATCTGCACTACGTTTCCGGTACCCTCCTCGGCGTCGTAACCTGTCCCACCACCTCAGGGCTGTTCCTTCTCACAGATGAACGAAAGTTAATTGGTCGGTTTTCCTTATTTCAATAACATTGCATTTAGAGCTGTTTCCACTGTGCAAATGTCTGAGAAAAAGCTTAACGGAATTGAAGTCGAATAAAATATTTCATTTCATCAAATGCAGTTAACGTTCTCGACAGCACAATCCATAGAACAGAACCAGAAAAATAGCGTGGTCTTGGTGGACGAACGCTAAGATCTCTCGGCAGCGATCTTACGAAAGTGTGACTCATAACACATTCTTTTGCGTGCTCTGAAGGCATTTCAAAACACTAAAAATGCACATAGGCTAGAGGGAACCCTTTTTCTATTTCTTAAACGGAACCAGGATTAAATTCTCTATATTGATCCAGACTTCTTGCAACCTCCCCTACGAGACATTAAATAGCCCTCTGGAAAGGTGCATGCGACATCGATGATGGAAAAATTTTGATCAAGAGAACAGCATATGATCATGCACTCCTTAGTAGCTATGTGCATGAAATGGTGGCCTCAAGTGGATACATAGGTTCTTACGTAAGAAATGGGAGAACCGCCTGATAACCAGTCGGTAACAGAGGATATATCAGACAATGCGTCTGTGGCCCACAACGCCATGCCCGAGCACCATGCACGCTCCTCTCCCAGCACACCGCAACTTCACTAAGGCAGTCACAAGGTAGTGATCCGAGGCCCCTCTCCTCCCTCGGCGGCAGATATAGAGACCCTTACATCCTTGAACCCAGAGGCATTTCGGTATTCCGCCCGTTCAGGTCCACAGCGTGGTACTTTTGCTCTGCAACCACGTATTCTAGACACTAAGGGAATTCGACTTTACAGACTATTACCAGTACTACGTTTCTGGTACCCTCCACGTAGTCGTAACCTGTACCACCACCTCAGGGCTGTTCCTTCTCACAGTTGAATCAAGGTTAATTGGTCGGTTTTCTTTATTTCACTAACATTGCATTTAGAGCTGTTTCCTGTGAGCGAATGTTACAACTAACTTCCTTGTCAAATTTAAGGGAAAGGGTGCTGGGCGGTGTGTGAATTTTGGGAAAGTTTGCTCTCCTGCCCTCATCAACACTTGCATGGCACCCACGTCGGAAGTGGATGGTGGATGTAATGGTTGCCTGAGTCTTGTACAGAGGTTGAATTCGTCTGTCAAAGTTTACACCGAGAAGAGAGAGATGTAATAAGCCATTGCTTAGAACAGTGATCCTGGTGGTATTCGATATTCAAAGCATCTTCATGAAGTCATGTTGATGTCAGTGGATGCATCTTTGCACTATTTCAAGGTCAATAAAAGTCTATGCGAATTCGTTGATAGTTAAAATTGGGAATAACCGTTTTATGAAGATTCCCTTCACCTGAAAAGATACCTAAAATACGCGAACTCGCTAGGGAATCAGTTGAAAACCTGGTCGATTTCCCAGTCACCTCCAATCAACTATAGTAAAAATTAAAAATCCCAAGGCATTACGTTTGGTAAAAACAGCCTCATTTCAGTTTCTCAGACCTGCATTTCTGCTTGTTTACTTGCTTTATATTCAATTAGGTAAATACGATTTAGTTATTTTAAGTCATACAAAGTTTATGAATCATTCAATTTCTCGAAATTCGTCAGTTCAATTTAGTAGAAATTGATCTGATAAATGTAATTTACCAACTGTTTCTGTCTTATGCCTCACTGAGGGCAGGTAAATGAGAATATATATGCATCCACTGCGAAATATTCTTCCGCTGGCATTTGCCATCTTTGGGAATAGTACAGTCTAAATGGATCCCAAATACGTTAAATGTACAGGGTGGTAGTAACTGCTTAAGTAGTGCTCCTTTCCAAAGTCTAGTCAAGAAACGAATTCAGTAATGTAATGTAATCAATGACAAAAGCTTTATTTATCCTGAAACAAACTCAAGATTAACAGTGAGGGGATAATTATTTAGAGGAATGCCAAAAGTGATGAGGTGACTGTGGACGGTGGATGATGCAGATTACCATGCGAAATTTAATACTGATTATGGATTTTCGAAAGCTATACCAGCCCGACACTCAGAGAGTTGGTCACTCTGGTTAAAGCTGTGTTGACACATGGGAATACAGCTATTCAGATGGTCTTTGAATGCGTTTATAAACTCGTCAGCGTTTCTAAATGGGAAACCGGCTGGCAATGCGACGGGGTCGCTGGTGCACTCATTCACACGAACGAGGTTAACTTTTCCATGTTTGTTAAAAGCGAATGTGGCTCGTAGTAGCAATCCGGCGATATTCACTGTCGCTGAGTAAAAGTAATCGTAATCTGGCGCGAATGCCTGAAATATATAATCAGTATGTAGAAGAACTTACAAAATGGAACGAGACTTGGGGCATTGAAATATTGCAATCGAAATTATCATTTTCCACTGTCAAGCGTGAGCATTTTGTAACCCAGGAGCACTTACATAAGCTCAGAGCCCTGAAATTTGTCATTTCCGTTGAAATTTCCTTCAGCGCGCTGTACATCGCATCACTTGCTCCATTTTCCATATTCGTGTCTCCATCGTTTGCCTTATCATCTGAATCTGAATTGGACTTCTAGAAGAAAGGGACTTACCAAAAGTTGAAAAAGCTGTGCTGAAAGCCAGTAGAATAAGGAAGTGCGTTTTAGTCATTTATAACTTATTAGTGAATGATTAAGTGAGTGTCTTTGGATTGCAGGCCTTATATACTGCTGTTCATTGTTTACGTGTACATGCAAGAAAGTGGGCTTATATTGCGTGCCACATATTTTCCTGCAGAAATAAATTTGCAATGTTGTAGTAGCTGGAATGATATAGAAAAATCAGTGGAGTAAACAAACTGCAAAAATGGCCGCTCTACACATTCTGAGTTAAGGTATCCTCAACTACCAAATACCCGTCTTTGAGAAAACTTTAGCTTAGCTACACACTACATGAACATTAAAACTGTACAGAACCTGCCCCAGAGTAATGTAGGAACGAAATCAATGTTCACAAGAATGTTTTCTGATAATGTATCAAAAGATTTTAGGATTGCAGTGTGCAAACATAACCTGATCCTTACAAACCCCAGTTACATAATTTTAGCAATGCTACTAATGCTGATCACTTCTGCATATTTTATCGTATTTCATTTCAGCAAATGTGATCATGAGATCCTTACGATTCTTTGTTCATTTATACATAATTTTTCTTTATATATAATATGTATGTATATATTCATATATGTAATATATATAATTTATAATATATATTATATATATAGAAAAAAATATATCAATTGGTACCTATCCAACAAATTTTAAAATTTAATACGTAGGTTACCTTAACGTCTTAAATATTCTTCCCTTGTTTAGGAAAAAAGACAATAATTGCTTTTTTTCACTCAGCCGAGCAGACGGTTCTGTCCTATAGCTAACCTAAAAACAACTCCGCAAAAAATACATTAATAGTCAGAGTCCACACTCTTCCTGTCAAAGCTGGGTTTCTAGCCTGACATAATCCATGAGAAATATAGAGTTTCGTTCTCCTTGTTAGAAAATTTTTAAAAGGCACAAATGAAGAGAAATGTGACTATACTCTTCGAAAACACTTCATTCGGCTGAGAGCACACATATGCCAACTATATGTAAAACTAAGTTCTCATTTGGCTCGAAGATTCGCAGTGACGTACACTGAATATTTAAAGTCTATACTCATACCATCGAAGATGGCTTTCGACCCTTATTTAAATTCTCAAGAAGTCAGTCAGTCATCCTTCTGAGGCGCTTTTTACGAAATCTGACTGTGTAAGGAAATATAGGGCAAGCCTTTATTGATTTCAAACATCGTGGTAAGGTTAAAATCATTCATTTCCCTAGTCAAGGCAACAATCGCAATGCTAGATTAATCCATTTACTTCAGTACTGATTTCAGTCGTACATTTATGAGATTGAGAGTTTCAGTGATAAGGGCACTGAGCTAACAACTCTGAATCAAAATTGAGTTTGCTTCTGCACATTTCAAAAGTGTCTTATTCGAAAACACTAGTGATTTGTTCCCGAAATAAATGCCAGGTGAATGAATGTTTGCAATTTGAAACAATTGTTGTGTTCTGTGCACCAGTATAAATATGAATTCAGGATAAGCTACATTACGTATTAGCTCAACTTACCTACTGATAGTAACTGCAATGGAAGCTATTGGTTTCGCATTCACCTATGCCTATTTTTACACAAATCCGCCCGTTTTAATTAGCCCCTATTAGTAGAATGTTGATTAATGGGCTCGTCCATATTTTATATACTCACAATTTGAGGGAAAATAAATCTCCAAATATCTTAAAGGATGCTGAAAATCGCATTGATCGCTTCAATTTTTTTGATAATATATATAAGCTTTGAAATAATGCCACTCACGTTTGATCTATTGCACCTTTTCAAAAAAGCAAATTTCATTTTAATGGTCATAAACACTAGGTTGCATATTTTGTGCCTTTATAAAATGTTTTAAGTCATTATAAAGATTAGGTAAATACGCGTTTTGTAAAGCACCTTAAGAGAGATAAAAAAGCGCGGAATCGAGTGAAGTTTCCATTGAACAAAAAGGCAATATAGGAATTGCATGGCTGTAGTTGAGTTTATGTGAGCCTTGGCATGCTTTGGTAGTTTAGGGCGTAAACCATTCATATCCATATTTGCATGCTCAAACGAATTAAAGAAACAGAAAATTACACTGAAACACTAAATGGAAATAAAATTCAAATCGATTAGTCAATGAAAACTGACTTCGACAATGCTTAACAGGATTTATCAAACCAGGAGTGTTTTTTTCTTTCATTTATATACTTTTGATGTGTTTCACACTTATGCTTCAAGTTTCAACCACATTTCCGAACGAAGTCGCCAATTATTGGTTCTCAAAAATCAGAATATTTGTCGCCTTTAAATAGCAAAGCTAAACATGACTATTTTGATCAAAACCAAAAGAATTGCCAGTAGCTAATGTGTTTGAAAGCCAAAAACTAGAATGATGAAATTCATCGATTATCAAGAATACCTGATTAAATGCAACATTTGGTTTTTTGTTTCATTTGCCTAAAATTCACACAGAAGATAAATAAACAATGCCCCAGAAAGAGACTGAAACTGATAGTGATGTGCTCTTCGAATCACATCCAAACAGAGATGGCAAAAATGGAGAAGCAAATAGCTTGTTAATGGATTGAAAGAAAACACAGTTGAAGAGGTAAAGCACATTCATTGTACAATTTAGTTGTATGTTACGAGAGAACATATGGGGTAACCTGAAAGATAAGAAGCCAGCACCTCTTAGAGCATCAGCCACCATTACCCCTTGCCAGTACATTATCATTTTGCAATTTAAAATGTAACAGTGATTTTAAGCTAGTAAAGATAAAGACCATAAGGAGAACCACAGTAACAAAAGTAATGACAAAATTGTACTTGGGTACCCAGTAAGGGACGCAGAGATTGATACCACTCGGTATGCACTGGACCAAAAATCGCCAAGTTTTGAGCTAGAAAATCCTCTTTGGTTTGCTAAAATCACACTCTGAAACGGCATCCAACGCTGAACCGAAGTAACCGTTAGTCCTTAAGAAAGAACTGTTCAAGTGCAGTTAAGTTAATACCTCTCTTCAGTCAAAGCTTGACAATCGGCTAACGTCAAACGTTAGACATCCCATCCATTTTACAGCCTGTCATGCTGTAGAGGATTGCTGTATCCCGCATCGTATTCAGTTTCGTCGGCTCCAAAAATGGAATTTAAAATCCTATTAATGTGATCCGACTGTGTGTACATTTTTCGAAAGGACTCTTTGAAACACTGCAGTACGACCACCACAAACTTTACTAGCGGATGGTTGTTACTTATTTCACTTTCCTGGACCTGTCCGATGCCTTTCTATGAATTTAAGTGTCAGAAGATCCCCTGTTAGTTGGTAAACATAAATGCTTAAAAGAACATGTTTTCTGAATCACGCAATTGCTCTCTGATGTCGAAATAACCACACAAATGGGGTTTCCGACATATTATAGATATCAAGGGAGCAAAGTTTTCCATCAAAGCAGCGTCGTCACGGATGTGATTATCAATAGGCAAATTAGAAGAGCCTCTAGAGCTCACTGACAGCTCAAAACAGATACATATTATTTATTCTTAGCCCAGTGGAAACAAATGGCCTTAAATTTAGTGTTAATATCCGCCGTCCAGTTCTACAAAAAGAATTTCTAAGCTCGGACTTCATAGCTCCTTGAAAAATATTCACTTTTATCTCTTAAGATGGGGACAAATTTTTTACAGAACGTTGTACCTTGTTGGAAAAAGGCTGTGCCACGAATCTTCTGCAGTTATATTTAAATTGTTTGAGTTATAAAGACAAATTTATTGTATTTTTCTTTAAATATAACATTAAGTGATAAACGAGTATAACACATTGCACAGGCTGCTAGTTGCCTACTTTACAAAGGTGGTAGAAAATTTTCCATTGATTAAATAGAAAACCTTTTGCAAATTATATTATTTGCATTGAACCATTCATTTTCAAAGCTCATAGTCGACATAAATTTCTCATTTTCAAATTTAATACACATTTTTTCCATAGGAACTGGGTTTTGAATCTGTAGTGTTTTCCATGGTCTCATGCTCACCTGATCAGTTGCATGATTCCAATGAGGACATCAGATCCAGCCCCAGAGGTCAGATAAGGAGTTTTGCATGTGCCTGATATTACATGGCTAGCAGTAATCCAGCAAATTTCTTTCCAAATGATAAATTTCTCGCTTTATTAATTTACATAAACAAGATAAGGATTATACAGATTTCACCTGATCACAGGGAATATTCTTGAAGCTTAAGTCTATCAGTACTGTAAATGCTCATTAAGACCAGAAAATTAACTAAAACTTTACTCCTGCTGCTCCTTAGCTGTGGAGACAACAAGCGGAAAAGTTGATTGTTCAAAGCTTTTGGACTTTCTATAATCACTATGTGCTTTGTGTAGAATAACTAAGCTTGAATTATGAAAAATGTGTTTCTATCTCATTTGAGCTTGCAATGATTTTATTGAGCATGAGAAACTCAGCTGCTATCAAAAATATTTAAGTTTAGTCTGTTTTGATGCATATATGCCAAAACAGAAGATTTTCAAAGGGATTTACATTGCTACTACATGTTACAATGCATTTCAAAGCCTATATACGGCCTGAATATTTTAATTATTTTTCGTATGTCAAATAGCGGCAATGGCAATAGAAATGCCTTTCGTTACTGTTATCAACCCAAAATATATTCCATCGCACCAGAGAGTTGATTTTGCTGTTTTTCCTCTTGCAAATATTTATATCAAAACCTAGCATTTAAAAAAATTTGGAATTTCAAGCTGATTAGTGTTATATATTCGTATTAAAGACAAAATTATGCCAATTTAAGTCGGCAAAAGCTTTTAACTTAGTACATATTTAGTAATATTGAAGCCTTTTTTCGAATTTACTGAAATTAATTTCAGTAGCCCAAATTGATCGCTCAATAAAACAGTTAAATAGATTCATTTCTAAAGATTGTTGATTCGGGAAAAAACAATTGGAATGGGACTTCATAATTATCATATTCTTGGCCAATAATTAAAAAAAAAGTTCACTAGAACATTAACATTTTCTCAATTTGTTGCCTGAAAACTGAGATTGATGTTGAGCAAATATTTTCTGAAAGTTAAATCTGGATTTTTTTAAACAATAGTTAATATTGCTCCACCATCTTTCTCATAAAAGACTAATTTAGTGTATTTCCGCACTGATTTTGACAAAAAATACCAGGAAATTTATGACCTTAAAGCAATCTCTCAAAACAAGCAGTATTCAATTTTTTTCTTTCCCCTTTTTACGCCTTAGACAGACCTTTACCGGTCAATCATTAAAAGAAATAACATATTTTTACCAAGTTCAATTTGTCACCAGAAATTGTTTAAACATGGCAAGTTCGTATTTATAATTTTACGAGCTTTGTATACTTTAACGCTGGCCTGATTCCTGTCTCCACAGATTGATCAGACACATTCACTCTAGAAGAAAATATCTTAGCTGAATGTTGGCAAGAAGGGAATGTGTCATAAAGTCTGGTGCAAATAATCTTATTCAGAGATGTTCAAAATATGCCTGAATCCTCTCAGTGTTCATACAATAAAAGAAAATAGGCTGGGTTACAGTTCATTTTGAACAATTTCTTGTAAAACGACTCTCCTACGAAGGTTGATCGGAGAAGAGGAAGAACGCAAAGTCCGACTTTTCATCAATTCCATTTTTCAAAAATCTGTACACTTTATTAATAAATAGAGTAGAAAAATTGTTTTCCAGTAATTTTTTGTATAAATAATCGAAATTTCTATTATAAATACATGATTTTGGCCAATGATTGACTAGTGTACCACCTTACTAAAGGATTCGGGCTATCAAACAGAAAAATAGCCAAAACTCCAGAAATTTTGCAATAAATTCGAAATAACGCTTAAGCCACCATTGAATAGACGATATTGTTTTTAGCTAGGGCTTTAGTGCTGCTGAATTTTACCTTCTAGTAAATACATAACTTATACCAGGAAATGTAGTTTGTTGCAGTCTCATCGTTTTTGCATTTAGATGAAGTAACATCGAAAATGACAAATGATCCAGCCAATGCTAGGAGTTTGCTTAAAATATTTAGTCAATTATAAGCTGGCAGAAACATGGCAATGCAGAATATCAGCCCATGTGCGTTGCCGACCGCACACTTTTCTCTAGCATCTTGACTGGTTAGGAGATATTGTAAATGACTGGCCTACGGAATGATTACTACTGAATCGATAGCAAATAAGTACTGTGTTTTTGTTTTTCACCCTTAAGTAAAAACATTTCGAACAGACCAATTTACTTAATTAAAATATTTAAATTATTGAATATTGCAATTTGTTGTCTTATATATGAGTGAAATTTCAAATAAGTGCTCAAAGACAAGCATTAGGGGGTTGATATATTGTAAAAGTTAACTTATTTGAAAAGATAATGAAGTTCAAATAGTGCATTGCATTTATTCTCATATTTATTAACTTTCATATCTAGATCATCCATTTATCAAAGCATTAAGAAAAATCGACTGACAAAATGCTTATCGGTAGTAAACCACGTGTAGAAAAGAGAACAGACTCAGCTGACAGAGTCGATGGGTTCTATCGATTGCCACGTAAGTGACTTTAATTTGCTACTTAAAAGCTACTGATGAGTCTCCTCTTACTTCATCTGTTAATATCCCTTGAAATTTATGTTAATCCTCAATATGAAGCCTCCTCTTCCACCAAAAATGTACAAGAACGCAGTATTTTACCAGCAAGCTTCTGGCCGTGCAGCCGAAGGTCCCAGTTCCAAAACCGCGAACCATGGCAATGGACCTCAACACCAGCTACTTAAGTGGCCGACCTTTGCTGACGCAACAGACAGTTATCAATCCTCTCCCACCGTCCATGAATAAGAATCGTTCTCTTCATTTCGACTTCCCTCGTTTGCCGCCTAAACAAATAATTCGGCACCACACACTTCAAACATGGATAACGATATCAGCATTATCCTTGAGTTTCAGTAGAGGATTGCCACCGCTTCATGACCCGACTAGTGAAAAACGAACACCCCACTCTTCAGTCTGCTAGAAAAAGAGCACGGTTTTACAACACCATAGAGGTGGGAAAGTGTCGGAATGGAGGATAGCTGTTACGGTGTTGAGAGTGAGAAACGTTGCTCTCGTACCTTATTCATTTAATCGTCATACTGTTGTACATTTGATACTAGGGCTTATCTCTGCAATGGCAAAAACAGCCATTTTTATTTCCTATTCCACATTTTTCTAAGGGTGCTGCCCACCCATCCTCTTCCCTATGAACCGGTTAACCATCTGCATCCAGATTATTTTGATCATTGAATAATCAACGGTACTGGATTTGTTATTTTTCATCAGAAAGGCGTTTTCTTTCCCGACATTGGCGCACTGAGAAATGTTATTCTTCTATGGAAATCGTGAGCGACTCTGGTATATTGACAGGGTCCTTTTCATTATTAATTTCATTTTCATATTCAGGGTTGCTTATATTATCAATCTTATTATAAAGCTCAAGTTAGAGTTCCTTTTCACTTTCAAGGTCATTTTGAAGTTGAAAATCATTTTCAACCTTTGTATCCAAAGCTATGTTACCTAAATAATACCTTATCAAACGTGACTTGTGATTCCGATGAATAATTCTACCCCATAGACAAACACGCAGTAGCTACATAGGCTTATTCAACGAAGCACTTAACATCATAACCGTTACCTTAACGGCTATTTATAATATGCAGCTATTACGGGAAAGGGCACGAAATATACTTAGTATTGAAATAACCGAATATTATTTTGTGTTGCGAAACATTTATTTATATTGATCTTCACTTGGAACGTCCGTTTTGCAATGCAGTTGTCCAATCATTGACACATTGTGCGTGCCCTGCATTTATGCAGTGAATATTAAACTGAAAATGTCATTTAATTGATAAAATTCAAAAGAACCCTATTTTGAATTCGTCTTAGACAAATAAGGTAACTTGTGTCTCAGGAATTGCCTTTAAATTTGAATCACATTTTTCTTCGATCAAGGAATTGGGTTAGAATCAACCAGCAACTTTGCTACAAGATGGAATCAGCTACATCTGTTACGAGCGGCACCCACCGGAGAAAGTAACTATAATGAATAAGGTCTTATAAAGATGAAAAGATAGTACCCAATGGCGTTTTTCAATGAAAGTTAGGGTTTCATCGAACTGATGTTTACGTCGATAGGAGGTAGTGTTTAGTACCTTTTCAGGTTCTATCAGAAAATATATTTCAAGAGTTTCAATTGCAACGGTAATTTGGATCTTCGCTTCATAAGGATTCGTTCAACTTCTATTCTCAAGTATAACCAACACTGTCGTACTTCAATTGATTAATGCGTTCAAAATAACCAGAAATTGTTTTCTACCATGAGGTACTGTCGTTATCCTTTCTTTATTGAAAAAATGGTGAGAAAAAGTCGGCAAGATCAGGATATAACTCTCGATGTAGCACTTCTGCTCTTTTGAAGATGACCCACAAATTAAGCATTAATCTGCGTATTATGGATATGAAACTAAAACAACCTTCAATGCAGTCACAAATACACCCATTATGCTTCGTTAGTTAGGATATTCAAAAATAAGATTGAGTTCCATTTCAAAACTGCGCAGCTACTCAGTGGTTGGAAAGTAGCGTCAACAATCATTTTCATGTTTTTGCAAGTGAATAAATTAGTCGTAACACTTAGGCTAATAAATGAACACTTTGACGGAAGGACACTCTTGATATGTGGACTGTGTCCTCTACAACGGTTAAGGATCGGGATAAGAGCAATTCAGTGGTATCTGGTTAATTAAAAGTTGACAAGTTTGAAAAGATGACTCCCTTATTATGGGTATTTTACCTGTCGGCAATCATTGTTCGGCTTGTCCTTTTTCGGCATCTTTTTTGTCAAAGTGACTAATTTATTTTCTCCAAAATCTGCAATCATCAAACCTGTGCGTACTTGTCTAAGAAGGGAAGATTATGTAAGATGATTTCAAGACTTTTACGACAGAACATGTACATATCCTTAAATGAGGAAATGTTATGAAGTGTACGGACAATTGTTTAGCTGTTGAATTGATTTTTACTTTCTTCAGAACCAGACTGCCAACTGGTGAAGCATCTTCCATGATAAAAAAATAATCCTATTATACTCAGCAAATTTTAAATAAATATATCAAAAAGACAATTGCTGAATGGATTGCCATTCTGATGATTACAAATATTATTGTTAACAAAGTCCCATATCATCAGCATTGTCTTTCATTAAAAAAGTGTTTATTGATTAGGCCAAGTCTTACGACGAATGTATTCACTTAAAAAAATTGAAAATGTTTGTTAACACCACTCCTCAACCATTGAGCAGTGGATGCAAATTTGCCTCCGAAGCCGAAACCCTGGGTATTTCAGAGCTCTGTTCAAAGAGATGGTTATTATTCCATATTTGGGACCTATGGAAAGTAGGGTCTGAAAAGTGCTAGGAGCTCGAACAATCATTTAACGTCGATTGCTCGACAGCTGCTTAAGCAACTAGATATGTTTTTTTTCTAGATTATAGAGGAAATATTTAACACAAATCAGCAATTGTCTTCATCGCAAATTCGTGCTTTTAAATCTACGATACAAGTCTAGACAAATTTGATCGAATTTTTATCTGATCTAGGTCTATTCACAGGGTTTTTCTGCTATTTTATATTTAAGGAAACTAATTAGTCGGAGAGCCCGTTTAGATAAAAAATAAGCAAAAAAGTTCTAAATTAAGGGGAAGTGTCATCTATCGCTTCTCTTACCTAGTGATATCTAATATTGAGAAAAAATGATTTGTGTTGGTCGTGATATGACTCAGAACAATCCAGCTCTGATTAGTACAAAAGGCTCGTCTATTGTAGTAGCAGTCCACAGTTTTAGGGGCTCTATTTCGCATCAAGCAAAACAAACTGGTATTTGAGCAAAATGAAAAGGAATCACTATAATGACTCTCTGTTAGTAGTTGAAGTTACTTTATCTTAAATTTGTAAATTTTTTGTAGTTTTAATCGTAGAACACTTTTAATAAAGGAAATGCAATTTTTTCGCTTCCACTATCTATGAATATTTATATATGAATATGAGGGGAAAAGCTGTTATTGAATTACACAATAGTTTAAATACGTGTAGACATTTATCGTGATTTTGAAATTTTGCGAAAAATCGAGTTATTTTGGAGGAATTTCAACCAATGATACAGACATTGTAGCGGTAATATATTATTTTAATTGTACTAGACCGGAAAATATGGAAAAGAAATAAGAAAAATTATTTTGCGAATATATTCTAGTCAAATGCCTTTCATATATTCTCTTTTAATTTGAGGGAAATGCTTTGTGTATTTTAGCATTTACCAGGAATTGAATAGAAAACTGCATAGAGAAATCGCTTTCGAACAATAAGCTTTTTGAAGTAAGCAAGAGAACAAAGTGCAATATAACATTATAGTTTTGCTGGCTATATATGAATATTCTAGGTTATCAATTTATTTAATAAAACTTAAATTGCCACTATACAAATCCCTTCGTTCCCCGCTTTAATTTACCGTGCCAGCTTCTCTTAGAAGAGCGTTTTGACAGTGAAATAACTAAGCATACATGAAACAACGTAACCAAATGTTATTCTAATTTATCTATAAATTAAAATATATAACTTTCGGAGTTTTATACGTATATATTGTTCAGTATTTTGAATTCCAGCCATTCCGCACAAAAATAATAAAACCTTATGACTGTTTACTAAATTTCGCAACTTAAAATGTTTTTGGTAGCATTTGGAAATGAGCACTGTGCACATTTCAGAGGGATTTATACCAATTGTTTATGATGTTGCGGAATTGTAGTCGTTCCTTGCTTAAGTTGAAGCTCACATTTTCGTTGCCTTTGGTTCATCTCGTTTAGTCAGAAGCTATTGTATTGTTGCTACGTAATTTTTGCTTCCGAAAATCGTATTTTTTGTTATTTCAGTGATTGTTAAAGCGGTTGCTATTAAACATTTGTTAATATAAACAAATTTATTTCGGAAAACTGTAACACTTGTCCACGCATTACATTGGTTTAAGGTGAGTATTAAAATAAAATGTATGTTAAAAGAAGAAAAATTACTAGTAAAAATGCATTTGGGAACATATTCGCTATCGAAATTTAAAATCAGATTGTGTAACTGGACAATTTGAAGCCCAAATTAACTCGCTTGTTAAAAGATAACTTCAACTCTTGCAGCATTTTGAAAATTTTAAACGTCAGCAAATTAACCATCATTTATACAGTTTATTGATTTATGAACATCGTTCTATACACAGTAACACTAATGTACACATAATATTCATGTGTGTAGAGCACTTGATTTTTTTGAGTAATAAAAATAATTACTCACAGCAATTTTAAATTTGGCTATGGGAAAACGATTGTGAAACGCGCAAGTTAAAAATAACTGCAAATAAATTTGTTCAACAGTTTCTGAGTGTGATGCTTAAAGGAATATTTCTAATTCGTATTTTTTACAGTTATTTTTCATTTATTCCATGCTTGTATACTCTTTACTCATCCAAATAAATCATTATTATTATTAATTTTATTATTATTTTATTAAATACACCGAATTTCTGTATAAATTCTGAATATAATAAAGTAATTGCTCCAATTTGTTTATATCTAAACTTGTCAAATGAAATCTCCATTGCCCGTTTTTAAGACAAAGCATACTAATTGAAGTCAAATTCGATATAATGTTTCCTAAGTAGTTAGAAAGGCAGTAAACGAATGGAAGATACTAGATTTATTTTTTATTTACATATCAAATAGGGAATTAAATTACAGGAAGTTGTGAATATCTAAGCTCCATGAATGGGAGGATATTTTATCGTTACAGGAATAATAAGAAGGTCAGAGTTCGCATGCCTTGGCTTATTAAATGTTGGAAAAGGCTTGAATTTTTTTGGACAAACATATTGGTATAGCATCTTTCTGTTATCAATATTTTTTTCGACATTCAGCTGATCATTTGATCTAATACTGGATGTAGTGACAATTTCTTTACACTAAGCTATGAAGACAATCGGAATCAGATCATTTTATGCCATAAATAAGAGAGCTTTTCAAATGATAAACAGATTTGATGTAGGTTGTGTTAATTTCATAGTTACTTCCAATTCTGCTCAAAAACATATGTATGCGATTTGATTATATTTAGATTAATAAAAAATTTCTGACGTAAGAGGATGATTGAGTGGATTTTAATGCTATGTATTATAACCACTTTAGAGAATACAAAATTAAAGAATTGTTAATTAACTCCTTGTAACAATATGTTTATTTATATTGTTTAGGTGTGTTGTAGAGCCGATAGAGTCCAGAAATTCAGTCTAATTTTTATGCAGTACCACTACTGTTAATCTTAATGAGAGTGCTGGTGGAATTTCTTAATCGACGAGCAAGCTTGTTTGATAGGCTTGGCTGCGACCTTCGCACGGCGAATGCGTGAGTACAAGAGAGATGCCGAGTAGCTGCTTTGTGGGCCACTGAGCAATCTCCAGAGGTAAAAATAAATTGGTCTTTAGCCAATCCGCTATAACACAAATAAAGGCCGATACGAAGGTATTTCGAGGTTTTATTTCACCAACATTTGTTAAAAAAATGCTGTTAATTTTCTTATTATAGGCGTATCAACTTCGTGATGAGGCGTTCTGGGAAAAATTTAACCATAACTTTTTACGAGGGCTGGGAGAAAATGAAGCACGGATATTGTCCTTTGTCTGCGATTTTGTACATTAATTCCAATCGTTAGTGTAACGCATTTAATGTTGCCCAACTAAATTTACAACATCCTCGATCAAGTCGAGCAACACTAGCTAGTACTTTTGATATTACAACATCCAAGCTAAAAACAACAATGGTTTTCCTCTTCTCTAGCACAGCATTCGAGTTGATGTTTAAAGGCTTTATGCTATTTTCCTTCATTGATTTTAATGGTAATACATACGATTCCTATTTAGTCCATAGCCATCGTGAATAATCATTGCGATTTAGGGTGATAATTAGGGTGATCACAAAAAATTCGTCAATTAAATTTTTCGGTAGTTACATAAATTTGCATGATACAGTCCGACTATTTACGAGACATATTTGAGCATTGTGGTTTCATATTTACTTGCTAATTAATCCAGAAGATTCTCCATTATTTATGACTTGGGGCATGGGGTCAGATTTATTGGGCAATTGCCCATTTTACTCACTTAAGTGTGGGTCAGAAAACCCGGTCTCTAAAAGGCGTAATCAATTGTGCACACCAGTTGCATTTATTAACGTATCGAACAGTTAACAAATGGCGTCGTTTTACACTAGATAAACAAAAATATCTTCACAAAATGTTTCTTGCTTAAAATATTAATTTCATTTCACAATTAAAAGTAGCATAAAATGTCTTTGAACACGCAATTGTGATTTTTCATAGCCACAGCACGAACGTTTTAAGAATGTATGGGGTCTAAGTTTCATTTCGGGAAATCGCTATAAATTTTAAAGTTTTCATAGTCTAGGGTATGTAGCATCCTGTTATTCGCAAATATGTAGGTGCAATTAGAAAGAACTGATTACTCCAACATTATCGGGCACTCCTGAAATAGATTCGACTGATTAGATTGCGCCAACCACTACCATGCTTTCACTGATTCTTTAAACTACTGTTTATGCTGATCGTTACTTTGCCCAATTTAAGGGGCAACTTTTCAGAAACATTATCAACTAATCAAAGTTCTTTTATGGCATATTTATATGTTTAGATGTTTTCTGGGCGTTCTTACAGTGCGTTTCATGTGAAATTGGGAATACATATACTTCGTAGATATGAGCAAACTTTATCAAAAAACGTTGGTAAAAATAGTTTACTTATTGGACATTTTGTTGCTTACGTATTTTTAAAATATAGCTGAGAATGTTAAATAAACCGACATTGGGATTATGCAAATAGAATTTATTAATAAACATAACCCTCAGTTCCACTTCGTGGTAAATGCCAAACAAATTTAAAAACATTCCAAGTCTATCTAAATAGTTTTCACCTGCGTTTTAAAATTCAGATTTGAAATCAGAGTGATGTTCCCTTAAAGAAAATTCAAAATTTATATGAATCCACATCTAGGGTCGTGCGTCTGTTTAGGGCGGACAGAGGTTAACTCTGATCCCTGTTGGCTATTTATTATCTCTCTAGGTAAGGTTGCAAGAAGTCTGGATTGCAGTACTGGATTAGAGTCAGTTCTTAGCTGGGGAAAGAAGAAGGTGGATTCCTCTAGCACGTGTGCATTTGTAGTGACTTAAATTGCCGCCAGGGCACGAAGGTCTTAAAACAGGTAAATGTTGAGTCACACATCCACCGTGAGATCTCAGCGTTCGTTGATCAAGTCGAGGCTAATTTTCTCTGCAAAATATCAGAGAAGCGTGCTACGGAGAACGTTAACTACATTTGAAATGCTAAAAGTCAAGATCAGAAAAGCTTTCTGCATTGAAAAACTGGACTTTTTCATGGGAAAAGTACAGTTATATTTGTATTCAGTCTTCTACTCCATCTTAAAACAACTATCTGAAGCATTTTAGAAGTGCCGTTTTTGCAAGCAAAAAGTGGACTTCATTTTGAACCCGATTTCTTGTCAGGGTACACCACCAGTAAAAGGTAGACGTATAAATTCTCGACTCCTCATTTGAAATACCTTCTGGTAAAAACAACATAATTTTATTCTACTTGAATCAGCTTCAGCTGTTTCTCAGACTGGTAAGGGCTTTCCTCCAATTACAGAACTTCTCATTAATTTTTAGAGAAAGCAGAATTATTAAGAAAGATGGAAACTGATACAGGTAATGCTATTTGTAAGGAATCTATGGAAATAAGAACTGAAGTGACATATATCAAGGTCCGTCGAATTATTTAAAGGATCCTGGGTTGCGCGAATCCCGAGTTAAATACTTGCTCCCGATTCACTAATCACTCGTTTATGTGGCCTTTGAATGTACATCCTCTACCTCCCTCCACCCCACTACCAATCTCTTCACTTCCTTCTCATTATTCCCTCTGCTGCTTTCTTAAACCTGTTTGGTGGTCAATGAACCATATTCACTACTTCATGCAGCTTCTAATAAGGTACTGAAACCTAAATTCTATTAAAACCTGCTAAAGTACAAATTTGAGAACGTACTAATGTAAGTGGGGCCTGGTAAATAGTGGGCATATTTTTACTATCAATAATTTTTTTCATTCATTAAGAATTTGATTTGTTTGTTATTTGATATCTTGCTATTTAAAGATATAATATAATACCTGATTTGCGTTAGTGTACTGCCTAAATCTAATAGATGATTTGCCAAGGCTAAAATTCCTCAAATGCATTACCTTACCTCTTAAATTATTTAAAAGTTTGTATACTACTTCCAACACTATTCTGTTATAGCTGAAAGGGGCTTTTTAGTATATGGTGGCCTGACTAAGCCCATAATTATAATTGGCCTCACAATATTATGGCACAGCTAAACAAGAGATCTGAGTCCCCCTTCGAATAAGTGCCTTTGCCCAAATCTGTTTAACGATAAACTGCTCAGCCAATACGTAAACAATCGATTACGGTCGTCTCCTTTTTTCTCAAGCTTGGAACAGTTTAGCTTATCTTACATGTAAAAGACCAAGCACCCATGCGAGCATCAAAGTGGAATTGATCCTTCCTGCAGAGGGTGTGGTGGTCCTAAGGTGACCTGTGAGTACCCAGTCCCTTCTACCCAAGGTCATGTTTATTCACCTTTAAACTGAGTGTACTGACTGATCTAATTGTCTAAATTGTTAACCGATTGAGCAGGTCACCCCTGTCTTAACACTTCTTCATACATCAGATAATTATTAACGTATTTTTCTTTAATAGCGGCATATCGTATTTCTTTAAATTAACCCTTCTCCTGAATAAACACCGCTTATGATCGAGGTCACGGTGCTGGTGTCAAATGGTTACTTCACATCTACCCAAGTCTTGGCAACTGCTCTTATGAAATATGGCTCCATTTAGTGTTGCTGACTTAATTTGCTACTCCCAGTAAATTCTTAAAGTTCTCTATGTGTTCACGCAGCGTGAGTTGACAACTTTGGTCAATGAGATTATTCTAAACTGAATGAGAATTGCTAAGCCAAACTTGATAAATCAGCATTTTGGAATTATATTTGGCTCTTTGTTTACTATTTGGGCCATAATTTAAGAGTGGCCTAGTTTAAAACCCATTGCCCTTAGAGGAATTCAAACGTAAATCTTTGATATCTTTTAGCACTATTCATGAATATCACGATTATGTAAACTCAATGTTTAGATGCATTTCCTTGCTAAAATATAGTAAGCAAAAATTAGAGAGATTACTGAAATGAACTTGTTTAAAACATCAAATTTTCAAAAATAGAATGCGGTAGCCTTTAAAACTGAGACAAGATATCATTTTATACGGCTTGACAAGTATTTAAATAACCAGACTTATAATCATCTTCACTTTGAGTAGAACAGTGTTGCCGTTCCGTTTTCGAAAAGCTTAACATGGCGGCGTTTGAGGGCTCAGAAAACAAACTGGTACATGGCGGCTACTTACCTCACCGGGAATTTAATTTAGCTATTCACAACCCCTTGTTGATTGATCTTGAAAATCTACCAGATGGAACAACTTTTGCTTCTCCTGACTACCCACGACAGCCCGTCTTTCTCGTTGCTCCAATCGAAACCCTAAAGATTCACATCCGCATTCATGACAACAATTTCCTTTCTGACTTTCTGTTGTTCGAGGATGAAGGTCCTGTTCGCCATCAACCCACGCCTTACAACGACGCATGTACAGTATGCTATTTGGTACGGTGGCTGCTGGAAAGTCGGCCGGATTACTATCCAGCCATGCATGCATTGCATATGCAGGACCCAAACACTGTATTCCAGGTAGTCCAAGAAATTTGGTGTCGTTTGGATCCGAAACCTTTTCAACTCAGAATGTATATGTTCGATGAACCAAGAGGTGGTGAAATAATGTTGGAACTGGGCCGATATTTCGATGAAAGGACAAATCAAGAAGAAAGAGAAAGCATTTCACTAATGATTCTTAGATGGACAAATTTCATTAAATTAGCCGCTCACATTGATTTCCTACGGAATCGATCTGCACCTATGTGTGAAGCAACCAGGCTGGTATTTAAATTTCTTATTTTCTCGCTGAGACAGAGAGCTTGTGAGTACCCGGGATTTAAGAGATATGATAGCAATCAACCACTATTTCTTTTTAAGGCTTCCTGGAAAAATCATGACTTTTACAAAATTATTCGTCAACTTGGACGCATCGTGGGAGTCACCTTTACAGAATTTGTTGGTTTATCTAGGCAGGAAGTTGGCTATGTTGCAGTGGGCCAACTGCCATACTATTGCAAAAACATTCTCCACTGTAATTCCGCAGACGTGTTTTCAACACAAATCTGCCCACAACAGTTGCTAGATCATAAAGTCAACAGCTCGGTTAATCCACCAGAATGTTGCTGTTCATTGGCTAAGAAGTTCCTTGACAAACAAATTGATCTGCAGCAGGCAAACGCGCTGGAACAAACACCTTATTTCAATCGAATGCGAATTATGCTTCTTGATTCCCACCAGACTAGTTCTTAACAAACATTGATTATGGAAAAAACGTTTATGAAAACGTCGAAGTTGTAAATAACTGTAAAAGAATTTGTTACAAAACATCTGGCTGTGGTATTTAAAAGAATCTTGTTAATTCACTTTCAAAAAGGAAGCCAACATTATATTTTCAAACATTATTTTTTTCAATTTTTGCATGTTTGTATACACTTTACTCATTCAAATAAATTATCATTGTGCCAACTAAAGCGATTTCATTAAGTACCTCATTTTAATTCCATTTATATTTGTGAAATGCAATCTCCATTGCTTGTTTTTAAGACCAACTACCAGAAATAATTTAAATTAGATATAACGTTCTCATATTAATTTATAAGACGATACACGAATGAAAGATACCACATTTAGTTTTTTGTTAATTTATCAAAGAGACAATTGAACTAATGGAAGCTGAGAATATTTAATCTCCATGAACTGGAAGTCAATTAGCCGTTATAGTAATGCTTAGAAGGTCAGAGTTTGCATGTCTTCACTACGCTGAATGTGGGAAAATCCTGCATTTATTGGATGAACACAGTAGTTTTCTATCTTCAAATTATCATTATTTAATCGATATTAGGCTCCTCACTTGCTACAAAACTGAATGTCACCTGGTTTGGCACAGCTTTACCCATATTAATTTGCGTTCTTGAAGTGCCAAATTATTTATTTCAAACCATAAAGCCAATCACAACCAGACTATTTTATACTTCAATTAAGACAGCTTTTTAAGCGTTAAGAGGATTTCTACGTAGGTTGTTTTATTTTCTTAGTTCTCTCTATTTCTGCTCATAAACACATGTAGCCAAAGTCATTTTTCGCAAGTTGATGTCTTGATTGTCCAGACCCCTCTACGTTTATCTTTTCTTGAAATTGGTGAACAGCATTGTGACTTACCTTCTAATTCTATAAAGATGATTTAGACTCCCGTGATTTAAAATAATTTTCAAGTCGTGTGATTTGAAATCTTATCTGTGTTTTGTTCAAGTAGTGTACACTAGAAACATATCTCAACCATCCATTTCATGCAGTGCAAGCGCAGCTTCCCTGTAACAAACTCAAATTTCCAGTAGCCACCATACTAAAATGCACAACAGCATATCTAATTATAAGGCGAAGGCTCGTTGCAAAAAGTGCCCAGACTTTCGAAAGTCAAAATCGTTAAGCAAAAGTTTTGGTACCATTAAAATCACAAATTATCATCGCTTTGATTAAAGCAGCAAGAAAAGCAGGTGGTGCCGAGTACTTCGGAGATGCCAAGGGTATTCGCTTGGGGTATTTTCGAGGTCAAAATGCAAGCTTTCGTGAACGTTAAAGTTAAGTCTGCCATGGTGTATGGAGCTGCTGGGTACATTTCTAAAGTTATCGAAATGTATAAAGTTTCGAAATGCGTAAATAAATTCTGAACATCGTTGTTGCTTAATTCCATTTAAATTCCTCGGATTATTAATGTGGTTGTCATCAATCTGTTCTCAAAATCTTATCTGATGAAACGAATTTAACAGTTTTATTTGTACAAAACATGTGTGAAAACGGGTTTCTTCAAGTACGATTGCTTCACTAAGTTTTGTGAAAGGCCATTACTGGAAAACTTAATAAATAATGATTTTAGTTATTAAATAAATAAGAACAACGCTTATCAACCGAAACCTAAGGTTTTAGTTATTAGGGGGATTTTCGTTCTCATCTAATAGTAGTAATTTATAGGTGATCGTAAATTCTTATGCTCTTTTCTTCTCTGTTTAATTAATGTTTACGGTTTATGGTGAACTACGTTGGCATTTCCATAAAAAAACTATGAAATACAAGTCGAAAAATAAGTCCAAAGACCATTTAGTGCTTCTCAAATGAAATTATTTCTGAAAGCAGTCATTTACTCAATATATAGTTGTTATACTGTACCATTAAATGAAAGAAATGACTAGCCATTCAATGATGGAAACAATGGCGAATTTCAATTGCTCTGATAAAAATATTGTGAAATGGCAAATGTCTTTTATTTGTTCCAGTGACTTCTTTAATTGTCAAAATTGGAGAAGTCGAACAATTAAATTACAAAAAATGGCGGCTCAATTAAGTCTAAACTTTATGCATGATGACAATCAGAAACGTTTGCAGAACGCAATTTCTGAAGGCGCTACATCGACCAAAGGCAGGTTATTTATTCAATATCCAGCCTCTGATTACAATGCTAGATAACAGAAACTGTAAGTTAAAATACAACTATGGAAGCAGAACAGTCCCTTTCTGCGTTTGTAGTAAGTTATAAACGATTAAATACCAAGCTGAACATAAATCGTAGTCAGGGAAACTTTCGTCATGGTCGCTAAGACAGGATTGATCAAATTAGTTCACAACAAGCAAATCTAATTCATCTGAATCCAAAACGATTCGATCCTCTCAAGATATGTGTAAATAACGAGCACGGAACGAGATGAGGATAGTAGTGATCATGCAATATATATGGGTTTTTACAGCTAATGGCCACATAATGGGAGCTCTTTTCATCATACATTAGCAGTCTGGAACCAAAAAATACGAAAAAAATTGGCGATCTATTTGCAATTTTTCCAAAGGAATAAAATCAGTGAGCATTTACATTTGACGTTGAACTTTGAGAATAACTGATGAATAGAATATATTTCATTTATAATTAACCTGTCCGTAACATTTAATGGAGGCATATTTCATAAGCGTAACTGCGCAAGTTTATTTAGATTTGGAATTGACATTTAATACTCTCAGGGTGGCCTTGATCAAATGCCTTGATGCATAGCACGTTGGTCTCGTTCTTTATGCAAATGTTGGATTCAGTGCCAATCAGGATAAGATGTGGTCCATTCCCAGATTATCTTGGCCCATTTATTTTTGTAAGTCAATTTTTTTTATTAAATGTCTTTTTTTATTAATTGACTTTAAACGTAAGAAACCTCGGGTTGATTAATATTTTATTAAAAATTCTATTGTTGCAAGGCAACTACAAATTCTGTGCTACTTGGATTATTCCATTTATGTAGTGAACAAGAAAGCAAAATTCACAAACGATTTTTCAATTTCCATTAATAATAATAACCTATAAAGCTTGTAGATAAACTGTAATTCATGTTCTTTTAACAAACATATTTCATTTTACTAGGCCAACTTTTCCAGTTGCTTCTACGAACTGTCAAGCTGTTTAGTAAGCACACTATTCATATTAACAATCTGGCTTCGAGCAGAAGCCACTTTTATGACGAGTGCTTCAAGGCCTGCAAATACCTAAAAAAAGACATCTCCTAATTTACAAATTTTTTTGTGTCCGAAAAAAGTGAACTTTCTCCTGATAATAATCCGTTTTTTGAGATTGTTTCCTAAGATCAAAAAAGCCAAAAATGCTCCACCTGAGGAGGATGAAGTTGACTCTTAAATGAATTCAGTATGCATTTAATGGTTAATCCTCCTAGCCTAATGACAATTCCCCAGGTTTCAATCCAAAAATAAACAAAACTCTAGTTTGAACAAATAAAATTAATATAAACGAAATATTCCTAATAATATTTAGTAGTTTGAATCCCCCACTGTTTGCCAGTGAGTAAGTTACATTAAGGTAAAATCAGTGTCTGCCAAAGAGATACCAAATATGCTTTCCATATGGAACACCCTTGGCTTCTCGACTTTGCCCACGATTGCCAGTTTTCCATGTTGCCCTACTCGAGACATTGAGGAGCTTTACCCTCAATGAAGACACAGGCATTCCTTCTGAGCTCTTGATCAATCGTAATCAGGATACTTGCGATGATTCTTTGCCTTACAACGACAACTGCGTAGTGTGCCATATAGTACAGTGGCTACTGGATCACTGACCAAGTTACGAGGTAGCTATGCAATATCTGCTTATGCAGGTACCGATGGCTGTTTTTGAGAGACTCCGTGAATTCTGTTGTCGTTTGAATCCAAAGGCTCTTCAATAAAGAACGTTGTATATACGTATAGATGGTTGCATTTCCTTTGAAACAGACCTGTACTTCAATTTCAACAGGTGTCCGCAAGTGATAAATTTATTCTGTTGACGGTAGCATTTAATTTTTCCAAGTCAAGATTTCAAAATTTCCTTAATATTCTTAATGCAATATATCTAACCTTTAATAATAACTGTTTACAGCCTAAAAGCAGCTATGAATTTTCAAAAATATATTTGGCGATTTTTTGAAATCACATAAAAAGGTTGATAATAAGAGCACGTTATTTTTAAATTTGAGAAATTTTCGGATTATCACGAACAATATTTTGCTCGACATCCGTTATTAAAGGTCTTCTCCTCTACCCGTTTGCCTTTATATTTGACGGATAAACAAGTAACTGTTAAATGCTGAAAAAAAGAATCTCTCATCGAAATGAACCTTTATAACGCTAAGTATATTTCATATGATCGCATTGATCTCATATAGTTGGCGCTTTAGACCCAGAGAGTTAGCTCAAGAGAGAAAAGAGATTTCGTCTTAGACTAACATGCACAGAGGATTTAATACTGTATTACTGCTTTTTGGTAATCTCAATTTTTTATCACTGACTTTGAGTATAACCAGGACACGATCGATACAACTTAAAACATCGTATCCAAGCTAGCCTTTAAACCGAACAAAATACGAAATTTCAAGGAAATTCACATCTTAAAAAGCTAACATGAAATTAGATGACTGATAAATGAACTGAAGATTAGAATACGTACGTGAAAGACACACTGGCTGTGTGATTATTCAAATATGTTTGGCTAAAAGAAATACAGAGGTAGTATAAGTACAAATGCTTCTTTTGTCTCTTGTTCTTTAAACAGCTTTCTAGAAACCGTCACCGGAGCCGTATATACAACATTTATCTATTCTCTTAGTAAATTAAATTTCTCGACAATTTGAACTTTATTAGGCAACTAAAATCGTACATTATTTTCACTATTTCCTAAACCTTTTATAAACCGATAAAATGTCTTGTTTCACTGGCAATCAAAAATGAAACTATAAAGGTTGGTGAATAACCATAAGTAATCATATGCCTAATAATTGCCTCTTATCAACAACAGGAGATTTTAGGACACATAATTTAGCGCAGTGAATCAGGTATTGAATGTTATAGTATACTTGATGAGGTACTTCTTAGGGAAAAAAATAGGCGGACCTAATCTGAATGCCAAATTAATTTTTGCACCACCTTATGTGAAAAATTTGAATTAAGCAGAGTTAAATTTGAATTAGAAAGTTATTTTTGGTGATTTTTTGCCAGGAGTACATGATTTTTATTTACTACACGTCGTACAAAAATGAAGGTAGAGGCAACTGATTCCCAATTCTATAAAACTGCTTTCACTGAAAATAATTGTGCCTTTTATTTTATTCTTTATTTAGAAAGTTTAAGTATTCTCTAACGCAAAACAAAAATAAAAATTTCATACATAGCAACAACTTTGAAGTATTAGCTCCTTTACCTAAATATTTATACAATAGTGAAGGTTAATAATATGCAAAACAACGATTTTGAGCACATTTACAAAAGTGTTTCTGCTGAAGATCTTTTTCGTGAGGTCGAAGCACTCGGATAAGATAAAAGGAAACACAGTAGAATCTCATCACTTATTCCTCCCCATTTTGTTTTCGATGGTGTGCGTTTTATTCCGCTAGACAGTTTGATTGGGAACCCAGTTTCAATACGATATGTTCAGTATAAGTAAGGACTTGTTAGTGTTAAAGATATTTAAATGAAACTAATGGATGCCTTAAAACTTCATCCTTTTTCTTTATGTGGGAGAATAACATTTAATGAGATGGAGGAATTAATGGAATTTGCATGATCCATTATTTACATCAACTGATGCCTTATCAACATCGTCAAACCTGAAACAAATTCTCTGTTTTCCATCGAGAATTGAACGGAAGCCTTCAAAAACAATAGTCGAATAAATAAGCATTCAATAAATAAGTAGTCACCTGCTCATATCGGGCTTTTGAATTATCTTTCTTTGAAATTCTTTCAGGTGTTTTCTTGCCGGCAAAAGCGAATAAAGCGGTGTCTGCAAGTCAAATAGAAGACTACTGCATTGAAACTCCGTAAAAGCATGCTAACAAATTCTATGAAGTCATATATTTGTTCATCAAGATTCCTCAACACCAAGCGTCACAGATAAGGCAACATAATGTCTGTCATTATTTCTTACGAATGTATAATTCTAGTATTAAACTCTAGTCTTCCTCACATCTTTAAGCTTTGTTCGTATATATGTTTAAGGCTATTAGATTTAGATCTAACCACTGTTAGGCTAATGCAACAACACCCTAAGAAATCGCTGCCTGATTAAATTAGCCTTTGATGCTTTAAATATAATGTTTGCGGAAATTTAAAAAAGGATTTGATCGGCTGTGTAAAATGCAATAAATCTGTGTTCACATATTAGATTACGCTATTGACTTGTTCATTAATGAATACTATCTTTAATTCAAAAAGCGTTAGTTTATTTTTCTTGTAAACTCATTGGGCCTACAAAATGTTACTAAAGTACCATATTTTAAATATCAAATATTTCATAATTTAAAAGTATAAAATATCGTGAATTCCAACAAACCTTGGCTTAGTTTGACGAATGAATGGAACATGAAAAAACAATTTCTATCAGAAGGTGAACATTTGTTGTATTTGCTCATCGATTATAAACTTCGAAATATGGGTTTAGGTACTTACAGCTATCCCCAGTTCGAACTATGACTTCTTTCTTCGAGGTGGAATTTTTTATCAGAATTTCCCAGATGGAAGTCATAATGCTCTCATATTGTAAGACACTGTGGTGGACTTGCTTAGGACTGATATAGTGATCAAAGGGCATTGTAAAATCATCAGTGTCATTGCATTCACAAAATTCACTGACCTCTGATATCTTTAATGTGACGTTACGTTCATGCGATAGTTAGCGTAAGGTGACTATGATCAACTATATTCCGTCAAAACAGCTATGTAAAATGAGATGCTCAATATATAGGTAATCAGAGAATGAATTCACGCCTAAGGTGCCAGTGAAATGATTCTTCATAAGGCACGCGTAGAACTTGTCCTATTTGTTTGTTTCGCCAGATTCACTGCTTAACCAATAATTTGCAATCTCTATTTCAAAGGATCGTGGTTGGAGTATATTTCTTATATAATATTATCCGATTCCCCCCTTAGTGGACCCGATTAGAGTATCGGCTTTGAAACTCAGTGATTACGTAACGTCTAAATTGGAAATTGGAAATTGTTTTAGTCACTGGCTCCAAATTAGTTAACAACGTTAAAATGTCTATGATGATTAACCATCTGACTGCATCAAATGTTTCTTTTATATAGCGTTCAATAAGCATTAAAATAGCTTGGAAAATTCTCATTTTTTTCCGAAATTTAAGTAGTAGACTGTAATGTTTACCTAAAAGGGTCGTCGATGATAATTAACTATGCAATCACCAAACAAAGAATTTCAAAACTCAAATATCCCCTTCACTAGTAAGTGCTCCTTACTTGCTTAAATTGAATAACTATTGACACAAAACCTCAAACTTTATTTTGACTTTATTAAGACAATGAGGCTCACGAAATATTCTAAAAAATGTAATATTGCTTGTGAAATAAACTTTTACCCACCAAATTTAAACAAAGCAGATAGTTTTAAAAGGTTCATCGAATCTAATTTTTCTTCAAATTTCATGACTGAAGAGGCTTGATTATTTGTTTTGAACGTAGTTGGATTGATGAAGTTATCCATTAATACATATTGCAAGTACCCAGTCACAGTTTTTTTTCTAATTTAATTTGGGAATTATGATTAGCTTGGCTCGAGACCGAGCTAAGAAGAACAGTTATCAGGTCATAAGGAAATGTTTCAATTTTGCTATACATGGAGCACACATGATGCACTACCCCAATTACATGGTCAGGGCGTAAAGAAGGATCGAACTGTAGCCAACATCCAAAGAAAAGCTAAGCCTTTTACAGGTTTGATTGCAGCACTTGATTTCCCGTTTGTCACGTGTGTCTCATTGCATTTTGTTGGTACCACACATTCAACTAACATATATTAAGTTTATGATGTGGTGGACAAATATTTCATTTAGGTTATCAGCTTATCTACTGAAGATAACTTTTGATTCGTTGAATAGGAAGAAATCCTGACGAATGTACTGCCATGATTGTTAAGTATTTAAGTAAACTCTGATTGCTGAGAGAGAAAATAGAATAATGTATTTATATCATCAAAATCTATCCTTTTGACTTTGGGTTTATTACTTAAAGCAAATCATCTATTTGTGTGTGTATAAGGTAAAATCTATTATATTCGTCTTCATTAAAATTTGGAGGAGCGGTTGCTGAAGAAACCGGTTTCTATTTTGAAATAGGAAACGTAAATGCACATCAGTGGATATCAAGACTTGATTATCTGTTAGAACGACAGCGTTTTTTCAAATAAATCTGCATGCTTGTTTTCTGAATATAAGTCAAAATTGTATATACCAAATCCAAATTGCATTAGCTGGGCTTTCTATAATATGAAATATGAATGTAGTTTCTATACCCTGCTAAGGCTGCTTCAACAGAAATGTCACGTTTCTCCTGCATACCGCCATGAAGTTCCGAGACGGACTGCAGGGAGACAGATAAAACGGACCCAATGAGGACGTCAAAAAGCACTATATAAGGTACACTTTGTCCTTGTCTAATAAATCCATTCCCCACTCTAATTAGTGGGTTTTATTCGTTGCACAGATAAATGATCAAAATGAGGAGAAGTATTACGAGTCAATTATAGTAAGATGACACACCATGTGTGCTTTACGATTTGTTTTATTTTAATACTATACAAAACGATTAGTTCATAAGGAACAAGTTCACAAGGAACCTTTTGGAAAAAAGCTATTCTTTGACGAAACGAAGAGGGAGGATGATTCAAAGGTTTTATGCCCAATTCCAAACAGTGAGTAGTAAATGATAAGCGAATCAAGAACTACTTTTTAGTTAGATTCGAGTTTTATTTATTTTCGAACCTTAAAAAATGCCTAAAAAATCAATTTTGAATTCATATAAATAGTCAAACTCAGTGATATATTTTTGGTTTTATTAAATTTAATTATTTTCCTTTGATCTATGAACCCTTTAACAATGGCAAAAAAATACGTTAGTATTTTGAAAAAGTGAGTAAAGACGATCCCTATTTGGATATCATCTAAGCAGCTGCCTACATGAATGTTAAAATATCTTGCACGGTTTAACTTTTGCTAAGTTGTGAAATCAAATAACATACAAATAGTCTGTATTTCGGCAGCATGAGTTAAAAACAAACTGATTAATAAATACGTATTTTGTATTTATAAAACATTATACATTTTCCAAATGTAGAGTTACTTTTTTGAACTTCTAGTCATTGGGTCCATTGGGGCTGCATAATGTACCTCAATTTAAAACGACACATTATTCCTGAACCGATGATAATGATAATGATAATGGTAATGATGAAACGCCATTACCTTATTTTCCTTAAATTGAAAGGTAGTCGTCTTTTTCTGCACCGCGGACCTCTACTTCCTCTAAAGATAAGTCCCCACTCTAAATATTTTCAGGACGCCTTATCGTGAATAAACTAAAATGACCCAAATATTTAAATTTGATCACCGGAAGAACCAAATAGCGTGCATTTCTGATCTTTCACATACCGAGGACCACGTGGCCTTCTTCATCTGGGGCGTCCGTGATTCTTCGGGGTCCAACATATTATAATCTGCGACGTCCATATCAGGGCCTTGAAATGCGTTTTCTTACAATCCATCGACCGTAATCGTAAATTCTAAAATGCACGTCTAACACCGGATAAGTGTAAATGGATACTCAAGGTGGAATGGCAGCCACTGTAGTTTCAACAATATGAATGGTTTCCTTATGAAAGCAAATGTATGACATTCATTTGGAATTGTATTGTTAAAAACTCTTAATCCTATAAAGAGCTATGCTAGCAATCAGTGGGACAAATTTTCGCTTGAGCAGAGAGCTCTTTGTTAATCTTAGATCAAGACAAAGTTAAAAAGCATTTAAGTGGAATTTCTCTCTTCCTTCAAACATGTCCCTGCATTGCATTCATTCCATTGTAAGTCCTTTGCTGGAGGTCTGAAAGGGAATCGCCTTTGACTATGAGCTGATTCATTCTGGGGTGTGCTGAGCGAATCTTGAATTTGATTGTACCCGTCAAATAAGAACTGTTTGACTCAATCTGTCAAGTAAATAATTTACCCAGACTTCCGTTGTGCACGGCGATTATTAGAATGGAACTGAAATGGATTTGTAACTTCCCATCATTGAAAGAAGTCGTGACTCATCTTTGATCAAGGAATAACTTTAGAGAAAACCTCCTTATTTCGATTTTTAGGTCTTTGTTTAAGAAAAAATTGTCAGATCTCCTTTTCAAATGTTTATTTTCTCCGAAATGTGATCATAGGCAGAGGGACTGGAGACGGATCTTATTTGTCCGGTGGATCTTAATGTAGCCAGTTTCATTTGACCTCAGTGATTGATTTTTTCTGTAGCATGAGACAACTTAATTATAGAATTGGTGCCTTGGTTGCTTTTTGTAGGCACAGGCTACTGCTAAAGCTAGGACAATTTCGAGAACCACAAATCAGCAGTCACCAAAATCTAACACTTTGAAAGCCCTGATTCCTCATGTGTGTAGTTCAAGAAAATTCGCCATAACATTGTGTATTCTTGATAAAGGAATTTGTCATTATTACTGTCTCTATCTGCAATTCCGAGTTGGAGCGGAAGGATTTCGGCCTGTTCTGTTTGAGACGCTCGTGAATGGCTGTTTCATGTTGAGGATGCTGGGTGATGAATTCGAGTAGTGTTAAAATTCATGCATCTTCTCTATTTACACTACATTTTAGTAGCGATAAGCAAATCTTTTGATGCATAGGGCAGAGCTAAGTATTTTGCATAGAGTTACATGACTAGCTTCACTTGCTTCGTTTTCATTAATGTCAATGCCATTATAACGATACTCAAGTCACAACTGTATAGATTGAAAGATTATGGTTTTAGTTGCATAGTCGAGGAGCATAAAGATCCAAATATTTTTCTACCTTTCACTATTATCGAAAATGACTCGGCTTTTCTCTGTATTCGTAGCAATAAACTTATTCTGCTCATGTAATGTGACTCCGCATGCAACAAAATTTACTACCTTTAAGATCATCATTTTAAATTTTTGTTTTATTCCAGTCATTATATACATTATGGGCAAGTTATGAGTTGGCTGCGACTAAGCCGGAAGACGTTATTTCGGACGATCGAAATGCAACAAGTAGGTAAATTTTAGAATTAAGCTTTTCGATTTGTACATTGATTCACTATTTGCTGCTACGTTTTAGGCATTCCCATCGGTAAAGATGTCTGCCACAGTGAGTCATTTGATTTTTAGCTATGTGAGAAATTTGGATAAATTGAACTGTGTATTCTTAGTTTACTAATATTATTTTGCGTTTCCCACAGGGTTGCTTGGGCTTAAATACTAAATTATGTTTTGAAGGACAGTTTTACATTCTAATCAGCTCTATTTAATGAATGCGGCAATGTTATTTAGCCACAACCTCAAACCCTGGAAACTCCGACTTGCACGCTAGTAAGACCAAGAACCTATGTTTTCTGTTGTGCAACTTTAAAGCTTAATTTGATTTTTTTCGCTAACCATGTCTGTAACACCGTCATCAACGTCAAACGCGAAAGCAGATATCGGTAGGCATCCTAACCTGTCCTCATGTTAAGGATGGTAACTATTTAAATATTTTGGGCAAAATAAATATGTAAAAATGCCCAGACTTTCATAGATGCTAGTTATGGATAATTTGGCAAGTCAAAAAATAATGTTTTCGCATAAATTAAAGATGGTTATGTCGTTTTATTCATTATTTCACAGTTCAATTTTTCCTCATTTAAAATAACTAATTTTAGGTTTCAAAGTAAACTTGTGAAAAATGAAATCAGGCAAAATGGTAGATATTTACATTTAAAATATTTAAACAAAAATAGTTAAGTCATATCACGATCAATACAATTTTTTTCAATATTGAAATATCACTAGGTAGGAGAAGCAATAGTTGTCACCTCTGTTCAATTCGGAAATTTTTGTTTATTCTTTATCTATACGGGTTCTGACGAATTCGGATCCATAAATAAAAAATAGCAGAAAAACCATGATAATAAAAACTAGGCTGGAAAAAAATATAACAAATTTGTCTACGCGTGTTTCGTTGATTTAATACCACAAATTTGTGATGAAGGCAACTGCTGAATTGTGTTAAAATTTTCCTTTGTAATCTGGAAAAAAATGTACTTAATTGTTTAAGCAACTATGTCGGGCAACCGACGTTAATTGATTGTTCAAGCTCAGCAGATCTCTGAGATACCCAGGGTTCCGGCGGCGGAGGCAAATTTGCATCCGCTACTCAGTGGTTCAGGAGTAGTGTTAACGAACATTCAATTTTTGTAAAATGAATAAATTCGTTGTAAGACTTGGCCTAATCGATAGACACCTCTTTAAATGAAAGACACTGTTGATGATATCGGGACTTTGGCCTCCATAATATTCGTAATCGGCATAAGAGCAATCCATTCAGAAATCGTCTTTTTGGTTCATCAAAATGGTGTCTAGTTACCTCAAAATTTGATGAGTATAATATGATTACTTATTATGAAAAGCTTTATCAGTTTGCAATCTTTTCTTTGCCTTGTTCTGAGGAAAGAAAAAGCAATTCAACAGCTGAAGGATTGAAACCGGTAAAAATATTTACACGTTCTACGGTAGAAGTCTTGAAGTCATTTTACGTAATCTTTTCTTCTGCAATTAATGCACACAGGTTTGTTGATTGCAGTTTTGGAGGAAAAAAATCAGTCGTCTCAACAAAAAGAGGCAAATGTAGTCGAAAAAAGAACAAGTCGAACAACGATTGCCGACAGGTACACTATAAATATTAAAAGGGCAATCTTCTCAGACTCAGCAACTTTAAAGTAACCAGGTACCACTGAAGTTCTCTTCCCCCGATTATTAACTGTTGTGGAGGACAAAGTCCACCTGTCATCAGGAGTGTTGGTATTTGTGACTATTTTGAAGGATGTCTTAGTTTCATATCCATTACAGGCAGATTAATGCTTAATGTTAGAGTTATCTTCAATGGAACGGAAGTGCTGCATTGGGTTTCATAAGCACTAGAACTCGCCCAAATTTATTTCCTGAGCTTATGAACTTTTTCTCATCATTTTTCACATTTTGAAAGGATTACGACAGTACCTGATGATAGAAAACAATTTAAATTATATTAAAAAATTAATCCATTGTATTACAACGATGTTGGTTATGCTTGAGAATAAAAGCTGAACGAATCCTTATGAAGTAGAGTTCAAACTTATAGTTAAACTTGAAACTCTTGGAAAATATTTTTCTGATAGAATCTGCAAAGGTTCTAAAACACGATCTTCTATTAACGTAAACATAAATTAAATAAAACTTTTGCTTTCTTTGAAAAATGCCATTGAGTAATATATTTTCATCTTTATAAGACTATATTCGGTACAGTTATTTTCTTCAGTGAGTGCGCTCGTCACAGATGAAGCTGATTCCTTCTTGCAGCAAAGATGCTGGTTGATTCTAACCCAATTTTTGATCGAAGAAAAATGTAATTCAAATCTATAAGCAAATCTTGAAGCACCAGTTACCACATTTGCCTAAGACGAATTAAAATAGGGTTCTTTTTGGGCTTGTTAAACAATGTTAAATGTGAAAACGGTTTTTTCTATTAATTACATGGCATTTTCTGTGCAATATTCACTGCATAAATGCAGGGCATGCAAATTGATTCAATGAATGGACAAATGCACTGCAAACCTGACATTCCAAGTGAAGATCAACCAAAATAAATGTTATGCAACACAAAATAGCATTTGGATTTTTCCAATACTAAGTATATATCATTCCCTTTCCGATAATATCTGCATATATAAGTCATTTTATGATGATAAGTTCTTCGTTGTATATACATTTGTAGCTAAGGCACGCTCGTTTATGAGGTCGAATTATTTATCAGAATCAAAAGTCACGTTTAATAAAGTATTATTCATGTTGCACAGCTTTGGATACAAAGGTTGAAAATGATCTTCAACTTCTAAATGACCTTAAATGTGGAAACAAACTCTAACTTGAGCTTTAAAACTATATTTACAGTGAAATCAACCTTAAATATGAAAAGAACTTTGTCAATATAACAGTGTCGCTCACGATTTCCATTGCAATAGCATTCTTAGAAGACCAACTTTTCTCAAAACGCCAGTGTCGGGAAAGAAAACGCTTTACCGGTGAAAAATCACAACACCAGTGCCTTTGATTTTTCCATGCTTATAATAATCTGGATGCACATAGTAAACCGGTTCATGGGGATGGGAGTGGGTGGCCAGGGGCTAGAGAAAAATTCAAATAGAAAATAAAAATAGCTATTTTGGTCATGGCAAAGATAACCTCTAGCATCAAATGTACTGCGGTATGGCGATTAAATAAACTGGATACGAAAGGAACTTTTCTCACCATTAACGCCGTAACAGCTATCCTCCATTCCAACACTTTCCCACCTCCTTGGCGTTGTAAAACCAAGCTCTTTCTCCAGCAGACTGAAGAGCAAGGTGTGCATAGTCTCCCATTTTCGATTTTAACCAGTGCGGTCATGAAGAGGTGGCAATGCTACAATGTTTGGCATCTACTATCACACAACCCGCTTACACGTTGCGTCCTAGATGTGGTGGGTCCTTACTAACGTCACTCAATCAGTTTCCAGATTAGAGATATTTATTTTCACACCTCATAAATATTGAACAGAGCGCGGACTCCGACAGCTTTTGGTGGTTACTAGTGGTGAATCCTGTGACTTCTAAAGTTTGCTGAGTGGCTGATGAGCACCTGAAAACCGGTCACTAATAGCCAAGGAAGGATATCTGAGACGAACACGATACGATTCCCTTTGATTTATGGTCTAGCAAATACATTATTCCTCTTCCCATTTGTCCTTGTTATTAATCATATTTCATGTAAATTTAAGAAGCAGTAACCACAATTCATTTGACTAGAAAGGCCGAATACCCGAGCAAGATTGGTCTTTAACTGAATTTACCTGCAGACAGTATTATTGAATAACCCACCACTAGTGCCTTACGATTTAGTGATTTCAACCAGCTAGCAAAATGGGCACTACCGTAAAGAGGATCATAATCTATGTCAGCGATACGCCTCATCATGGACTAATTGTAAGTCAATTTTGCGAAAGCAAATACTTAAAAGCCTTCGCTGGAGTGTTGCATTGCCATATCACACTGCTAACTAGTTAAACCGAGCTGCGAAGACGTAATTCCAGGTAAGAGAATCTCAGCTCGTAATGGTTGTCCAGCTAATATTAGCGGTACAACGTCACTGTTGAACGTAGGTATAACCTAGAAGAGCAGTAGACTGATACTTGTGAGTAAGGATAAGAAAAAAAGTATTGATAAAAAGATTTATCAGAAAAGACCACTTCCGTATACCCTTTCAGTCGCAGCCTCGTAATCAAAGTACCAGATGCGACATTCTCGGTAGTGGTCATTTCATTCTCGTCTGCCACCTTGTCCAGTGCAGTAATATAATTTTGGGGTTTCTTTACTATGAGTTGCTCTCCCTATTGGAACATATTTAGTCCCAGGGCAGTGCGTATTACTATAGCGTACTTCATACTTAGAGAGGACTGAGCTCTGCTCTATGCTTAGATCCAGTAGGTCAATTCGACCTATATCAGAGAGACTATTCAAGGTGAAAGTACTAGTTAAGGAAATTCACTTTTATAGAAGGCATGATCAGCTTCATAAGTGGACCTTATGATAAATGGATACTTCTGACCTACTTATACTAATTAAATTAGGCAGCACTCTTCACGATTACTCCTGAAAGGATCGATCTCATAAACTCGAATTGCACGGTCTAAATTACTAACCATCTAATTAATCGAAAACATAAACCTGCACTTCCACTTCTTAGTGCTGGAATCATCAAAGTGCTTTACTCAAAAACTGTTTTGCTTACTGTGATTAAGATTCACCGTAATGCTACAAAAGTGCACATGAAACTACGCAGATATTATATATCTGGAATGATTTCATTGCTGCAAACTAGTTGTGGTACGGAAGTGATTAGCATATGAGGAGTGTCAGAAAAAAACAATAAAGATCACTGTTAACAAGGGTTAGCATGAAAACAACGCAGCTTTAGAAAATGAAAGCCTTCTCCAATAATAAACCAATAATGATGACGCAGAGAATGGACGACTGGAACTCGGCTGATTACAGTAAGGACCTTGAGACTTTTGTGGCTACAAGGAAAAAGAATTTTTTTGTTATTTTACATACGGAATTGTTCTATAGTTCCTAGTCACCCACTTCCCCATGAACCGGTTCACTATCTCCATCCAGATTATAATGAACGTGGAAAAATCAATGTTACTGGAGGTATTTTTTCACTGGAAAAGTGTTTTCTGCCCCGGCACTGGGGTTTTGAGAAAAGCCAGTCTTCTATGGATGCTGGTGCAATTGAAATCGTGAGCGATTTCAATATATTGACAAGGTCCATTTCATGATTAGGTCCATTTTCATATTCAAGGTCGTTTTCACTGACAATCTTGTTTTAAAGATCAAGTTATATTTTGTTTTCACTTTCAAGGTTATTTTGAAGTTGAAGATCATTTTCAACATTTGTATCCAAAGCTGTGCTACCTAAATCATTTGTTTGAATTTAGCAAGTGAGCGGTGTGGAGCTCCGCTGTCTCAAGTTATATTGCAAAACCTTAGGAAGGATTAGTTTTCAGCGTGGAGCTTGCTTTATAAAACACCTACAATGCGATTCTCTGAATAAGGCAAGGTTGTTTGTTTTGGCGGGCTCCTCATGCTTATTACTATTGCATTGAATGCAGAGCGCATCTGTGATTATTTATTTGATTTTTGTCGCATAACTCAACCCTGAAGTATAATGTTTGAAAATAATATTGTTAATGATGTATGTAGTAATAATCAAAATTATTACCATTTAGGAAACTTGTCTAGAATCATAATTTGGCCTATAGTAGGCGTCTGGCAAATTTATTCACTTACTCAAAATAAAATAAAAGTAAACACATAAAATAAAATCATATACTATATAAATACTATTTCAAGAATTGCACAACAATATAGCCACAGTTCACCTGCATTTTCAGATTCGGCTTGGCTACCAACAGCAGGTAGTATTGAAATCCAGTAGTACAATATTAATTATTCATACGAGTAAGCTAAATGGCTAGGTAATGTCCCATTCTATGATAAACAAATTTTAATACACAGGTAATGTAGTATTGTGGGTAAATCGACAAATAAATCAATGTCACTACCTTGTGCATGTCAGAAATAATTAAGATTCTATTGCACAATGACAAATAGATTGAATTTTAAATAAGTAGTATATTTTTGTCAAACAAAATCAGTATGGTAAAGTTCATTGTCAAAATGCACTGGCAAGTAGAAAGTTCACATGATATGAGACATAGGACAACTGTGGTCTACTTTCATTGATTAAAAGGAAAGGTAAACTTTTTGTATTCACAAAATTGCTCTCTGATGCCGAAATAACCTCTCAGTGTTATCGACATATTATAGGCAACAAGAGAGCAAGGTTTTCCGGCAAAGGATGCGATTATAGATAGGCAAATTAGAAAAGCCCCTAAAGATCACTCAAAGCTAAGATCGGATACACATATTTTTTATCGGCTTAATAAAAACATGTAAACTTCAAATTTAGTTCTAATATCTGCCGTCCAAATTTACCAGAAATAAAAAGGCAATTTAAAGAAATTCGGGCTTATTCAAGAATTTCTAAGCTTTGATTTCAAGGTTCCTTGGAAATAGCCGCATTTATTGTTTAAAATAAGGTGAAATATTAAACAGAAAATGGAACCTCGTAGTAAAAAAAGGCTGTGCAATGAAACTTTAACAGTTATTTTTCAATTCCATAAGTTATAACGATAAAATGTATTGTATTTATCTTCAAATATAGCATCAGGTGATAGACAAGTATAACATTTCGTACATGCTGCAGATGGCCTAATTTACAAATGTAGTAGAAAATTTATCATCTATAAATTAGAAAACCTTTTGCAAATTATATCATTCACAGTGAAGAATTTATGTTCAAAACTTATAATCCACAGAAGTTTCTAATTATTAGTACAGAACTCAATTTTCAATGGAAATTTGGTTTTGAATCTGTAGTGTTTTCCAAGGTCTCATGCTCACCCAATCAGTTGCATGATTCCAAATGGAGGTCACGCTCAGCCCCAGAGGTCAGCTGAGGAGTTTTGCATGTGCCTGGTATTTCATGGCTAGCAGTAATCCATAGATAAAATTTCTTTCCAAATGATAAATTTCTTGCTGCATTAATCCACGAGATTTAAGCATATCACATTCACAACTGCGTATAATCAATAAGGAGTACACAGGTTTCATTTGATCACAAGGAATATTCATGAAGCTTAAGTCGATCAGTACTCTAAATACTCATTAAGACCCGAGGATTAATTAAAACTTTACTTCTGCCGCTCCATAGCTTTGAAGACAACAAGCGGGAAAGTTGATTGTTCGAGGCTTTTGGACTTTCAATAATCACTATGCGTTTCGCTTAGAATAACTAGGCTTGAATTATGAAAAAGTAGTTTCAATCCCATTTAAGCTTGCAAAGACTTTGCTGGGCATGAGAAACTCAGTTACTATCAAAAAATGTTTAAGATAATTCTGCTTCGATGTGTACATGACATAACAGCATTTTTTCATGAGGATTTCCATTACCACTACATGTTGTGGTGCATTTCGATTCCTAAATAAATCCTTGATATTTAATTTTTTTCGCAAGTCAAATAGCGGAAATGAAATACAATGCCTTTTGTTACTGATTTCAAACTCAAATATATTTCATCGCACCAGATCAGTTGATTCCAATGCTGATTTTCTTCACCCATAAATTTATATCGACATTTAAGATATATGTAGGGATACACCTAGTATTTTTAAGGATGATATAACGCTAATTCAATTTGGAAAAAGCTTTTAACTTAATAAATATTTAGTAATTTATAAACGGTTTTACAATTTAGTGAAATTAAATTCAGTAACATAAATTGGTCACTTAATGTATTAGTTAAATAGATTCCTTTTTAAAGATTGTGGAATTGGAATAAGCTGTAGATATTAGATAAATTATTATTATAACAAAAGTAATGGGAATTATTACTTGTCATATCCTTGAACAATGTTAAGATAATTCTTCACATGAACTTTATCATTTTGTTGATTTGACTGTCTAATCTAATTTAATTTAATATTCTAGTAGACTAGAAAATGTAGTCTTATTTTGAGTCATTATATTCTATGATTTTCGGGAATGCTTAGTGTGTTGAGTGTATTCAGGTGACATTAAATCAGTAAATTGCTTGATCAGCCGAATTACACCTTGAGGACAAAATACTCGGAACACATTTTCCAAACGTCGGAAGTTACGACCTATTTTCCATGTTCATTGAGGTGACCTTACGCATTCAACTGGAGGCTAAGTTTGAATGCTGATTCCAACGTGGAATTTCTGGCCACCATATTGCCCATCTGTTTGGAATAGGCCATAATTACCTTTATACTTCTGTACATTTCTAGAGGACATGACGTTTGCCCCCTAAATAATTTGAAGTAATAATAGTTTAAAATAGTCGAAAAATAAATCACTTTTTCTAAAAGCCATGAAAGAGTACGAACATTTCGATACGTTCATTTTGATGATCATTCAATGAACATACTTCATCTTTGTGTCTATTCGCCAGAGACGAAAAATCTCTTTTTCTTTTATGTCAATCTCTAATTCCATGACCTCAGCAAAAAGCAGCAACACTTAATATAGTGATAATGATTTTAATAAACCATCAAAATGTACACGACATATTTGCAAAGCACTTAAATTTATTAAAATTACCAATGACAAATCGATCCATTTTCTCGTTAATTGATTAAGTGAAATATCCCTTTTTCCTCGAATAAGGACGAACGATGTACATGCCAACATCACATGAATTATGTTTAGAACTTCAAAGAGCGGTAAATTGCATAACTATTTCAACTACAAAAGCAAA
>JAUOZQ010000402.1:0-41165 GCA_030710315.1 Anomotaenia brevis
TTGGTGCCCAAAAAAGCGAATTCGCAATAGTTTTTCGTTTTTCTAGCGCTTTTTGATATCGGAGACATCTTAACAGTTTTCTCGTTTGGTCTCATTCATGAGACTTCCAACGCTCACGAACTATCATTCGGCGTCACAGAATATAGCAACATGAATTTCGCAGGACAATTAGAATATAGTTTTCCAAAGCAACTTTTCAGACAGAACAGAACCAAGGCGAAGTCTCTTAATTCCCATTTCCTTTTTCCTATTCATTTTGATTGATTTGGGCTTAAAGCATAATCGATCATTTTTAGGCTAATTCCCTTCTCGTTACCAAGGTAAACCTTAAAATGGTGGTGTTGGGTTTTCTCCATCTCTTGCACAATTCCATCTTGCAACAATTCCCACGTTTTGGAGAGCCCTCAGAGTTCCACACCCGTCCCTGGAGAACTCTGCTGCCTGACTAAGGCAGGCACGAAGGAGTGATAAGCCACCGCCAGTAGATCACTTCTAAAACCAATGTAATCTTTACATTGTTCTTCATTGAGGTTTGTGTCTGTTTACGACCCACGATGCAAATTCGCCTATATTAGAAGGAGCATGCTATAGAGTCGCTTACAATTCCGTCCATTATGAGCTACTTCCTCTTTGTCTGGCAAGATACACCAGGGCCAACGAAAAATAACCTTGGTGTCCTCTGTAAGAGGGGTTTTGCCTCAATGTGATTTGCAATTTGTTATCAATTAGTTATCATATCAATTCTGCATTTGCTATCCAAGAGCCTACGGTATCTACAGATTGACCACTAGATGCTATGTAGGAAATTTTAACCGATAAATTTAGTTTGGGTTTAAGAATTTGATGTGCTGCCAAGTGGCATAGCATTGGTTTGAAAGGCAACATCACAAGATGTCTGAAAGATGAAAAGAAGCTTATCTCAAGACGTTTGCTGGTAAATCTAAATTTAATTGGGTGGCATTTCAAGCCTCTTTCCAATTCATCGTGATGTTAGAAATCGACATATGCATATGTTATATTATCTAACGGAATCCTTGCAGGAGCGAAACAAATGTGTAAATCCCAATAAGCGTATATTTTAAAAATGAAGGGCGATTAGTTGAATAGAATAAAGTGAAAAGAAGGGACAAATGGGGCATTGGGCACCTCACCTCCTATTTTACATATTCATTCACAAATTAGTTTTTCCTCTAGCTATTTTTGCCTTCAAAAATCATGCAAAATTAAGGGATACTTAAAGTGCCCAGATTGTAGCAGATACGCGATTAATGGCAAAATGGGAAATCTCACCAGCATATTTGGTTGGTTCTAAGCAAACCACTAAGGTAACTATTGCTAAGACTACGTACCGGCGGCTGAATGTGCCCTTTCATTTTGCCAGTACTTGCTGGTGATACCCCACAGCTTTGGGTTCGTTTAGGAATAATCCCTTACTTATTTAAAGCAGACTAGAAGATATTCACAAACAAACACGAGATATCTTTCGAAAATAAAATTCGGTTTTTCGTAATGGCACATTAGTTTATCAGTTAACTTTGGCTTAAAAATGATCGAAATATCTAATCTGTAACCTCGATTTACCTTCTTTTTTTAGGCAAAGAGAAAACGTTGACCTTTTAGACAATTTTATTTTAAAATTGATTAGGATGATTTTATTACATTACGTCGGTTCTGAATGAGTTTCGCGGAGTCAGTTATTGAGATTTCAAATGACCGAAAAAATCCAGGGGAATGGTTACAATTTTTGGCAATAAATAATAGAAGAAAGGCTGCAATTACATTCTGATGTACAAGTGATCAACAACAATAGGATTCATTCTAAAATGAAACCTTTTTAGGTACGATGATGTTAACCGTTCTAAACGTAATGGAATAGGAGGCAACCGGACAGGAGTAAATACTAGAAGGGTACCTGACACGATGTAGGCTATAAAACTGTGTTTGAGGAGGGCACGTAGGGGGGAGGGGGGGGGTTGATGCAGTAAAGAAACGATTGGTAATGGCGACAGGTGATTTGATTAACCTTGTAGACCTGGGTGCCTGTCTGCAGAGCTGCCTAGTATCGCGATAGGCCTTTCTGAATTGCTGATGTCATTATGCAGGCGCAATTTCTTAAGGGAACATACAATTGATAAAGACTTACAATTAGTTTCTTGGCGTTTTGCTTGTATTTTTCTTCTAAACATTTATCTATCGTTATAATAATGGGAACGCATAAATATAGGGTTTACTGATAATTTTGCTACTGAACTGACTTATTTGTCCATTTTAATTTTGAAGTAAATAGTCTAACTAATCCTGTCTTTTGTAAACCTCATTTCGATTGAATTCCTCATAAATATTATATGCATTCACATACATGTACCACTGAAGAAGTTCCAAGTCGCTGTTGCCAGGCTCGAAGAGGTGTTATGTTACCTAAAACAGATCGATTACTAAACGCTATATTAGATAACGAAATTCCTTAATTTATTCGACCAAGGGCGAGGCTTCATAGTAACGACTTCAACAACTACATGACTTCAGTTGCTCAGTTAGAATTGAAACGAGTCGTCTTATTTCGATAAATGTCCCCTTTTATGAGTGTTTCTCAGCAACTTTTTTGAGATAACAGCAGTTCTCTCTCAGAAAAGCATCCTCAATCTCCGAGTCTACCATGTTTAGAGCGCTAATGCAAGTGATATTTTTAAATGCTTTGCTTCAGGTTCTACCCGATTATGAGTCACTTCAGACCACCAAAATCATTTTTTACCAGAAATGAATTTGAAACAACTTTCAAATCGAACCATAGCCGGTTCTTAAGCCCACCGTACCTTTTGGTTGTCGAAACAGACTAATTACACTTTGTCTGGAAAAGAATAGTCCCACACTCTTAGGGATATTTGATACCTTAAATGCTTACACAACAACATCAGGACCATGCCTGACAATCTTATGGCATTCTCAAATGCACGCAAAATTCAAAGTATCCGCCAGGGTAAAGTGAATGGGAGATGTTTCTTATACCGTTTCCAATCGGACGTGCATACTGTGTAATTGATGACAATGAGGCTTTAACGGTGCGATTTCGATCAGATCCAACGACACATCGTTCTACCAGAGATCAGGCTACTTCACCATTGAATAATAACAATAATCACCATCATCTTCTAGGTTTTAAAACAAAAATACAGGGCAATAAAGGGAATACATCAACCGTCCCAATCTTCATCCAGTTCCAAAAGACAGCAATCTTGGATATCCAGACCGCGCTATTTTTACAGAACCTCACTAAAACGAGGGACAAGCGTGTAAACTAATTAAAACCTGTGGTGTTTACTTCAGATCTATGAAACAATTCTAGTGGTTGGCTTGGTCTGGATAGTCACTTGTAGACGGAAATGTGCAAATGAGAAAAATGAGGTTGAGAAGGGCTGAAGGCGGAAGAAGAAAGTGGGTGAAGGGAGACTGATAGGATCCCCGCCACTGCCACACTGCAGTTACTAGAGAGAGAAAAACGATTGAAGCATGGCAAAGAAGCAGACAATGGGCTAAAAAACGCACACTCTGACATGAAATTCACAACACAGGGACTGACTTGTTAGTGGCTCTGATGCTGACACGGTTGCATCGGCTTGCATCGGTTGTTGGGCTTGGTCCTGAGCCGTGCCCTGGCCTTTGGAGCGAGTGCAAGAGCGCATAGGCCGGGGCCAGTGACACCTCTGACAGGTTCCATTGCAGTATGACGTGTTCCAGCAGCAGTAAAAGTAAGCTTGCTTGCCACAGTAGGTACACTTTGAAAAGCACAGTCAGATTAGAGAAAGGAACAAAGTGGTTAGGGGTGGGCAAAAGGGGCCTGGCTGCCTACCCAATGTCTTTTCTTCACCTCGGCAATGACCTTCGTGGCCCTGGCTTGAAGGGCCTCGATTATGGACTTGTTCAACGCAACGTCTATGACACGCTGCTCCCACAGGCTCTCGATGTTACTCCTCTCCGCCTCCAGACGGGTGCGCTCGAGTTCCTCTCTCAAACCCTCGATAGTCCGGTCTAGACGATGAATCTCCAACTCTAGCAAAGCTATTCTACCGCTCTGCCCACTCTTGTTAAGCTCCGTCTGTGTACATGCATCGGCTAGAACAAAAGCTCTGGGGTCAGGATTTGATGAACGAAAACAAGAGTGAAGTGTGCCCTTGAATTTCCCGATCACACCGTGGCATGCTACACAAGGAAAACTCGTGAAACAAGGACTACTTATAATGAGCAAGTAGTAAATGTGTCATGAGTAGAAGAATGCGCACCAACTGGAACAAGCATCACGTCGATGCCCACTTCAGCGGTTTGCGTGGAGGCATACGAGTTGGTAACAGACAGTTCCAAGTTTTGAAAAGTCCTGTCGATAATGACTTGGAACTGGCTACACAGAGCGTCCCCCGAGTCCTGAATGTGGGTGATGAGGTCCATATGGGGCATGCCGTCGGGGTTATTGCCAGGCAGAGTCGATGTGGTCGATTCCCTTAGAAGAGGGAAAGGAGGAGGAAAGTAATCTTGGCTACAAGATACGGTTAGAGGGGTTGAAAACGTGCAAGGGGTAGAGCTTACGTAGCGGGTATGGTCTCAGTTTCGTCGATGTCCGTGGACTCATCACCGAGAGGCTGATCAACCTGTGGTTCAGTTCCGCTAAAAGTCACAGCAGGAGTTGCACTTACTGCACATTTAGTGATCAAATTTGAATTGCTCATGCTTTTATAATTCAAGCAAATAACAATCAACAATGCACATTACTATACTCAACGGTCATGCAAAATGTAGCTGAACCGTTATTCATGTCCAAACCTCTCTGGTGTACCAATGATATAAATGCAAGATGAAATCACCACATGCATATAAGACAGCTTTTGACGTCACTGATCATAATCACTGGGTATTTTGAAATTTAGGCTCAAGCCCCGCCATTTTGTTCCCTCTATTGTCTTTAACCACTATTAGAACGCTCTTATTTCATTAAAAGCAAATGTCCCCTTAATCTATCCCGATTCGGCGAAAGCTCATGAAAAAAAATACGCCCGTCAATTCAATGGAGCATAAAAGTGGGAAAAACAGAAGAATGAAGGGAAAAATGATGATGTGGAGGCAAGATCGGGCTAGTACGTGGCGCCTGCGTCCCATGAGTAACAGTACAAAGTTTTCTAAGTCATTAAAAAGGTTCAGACAAAGGCTCCATAGGGGAGGGCTACAAGTGAAACCAACCGGAAGCACGTTCGCTAAAGAAACGGCGACAGTTAAGCTGCATTTTCGAGCTCCACAACAAAAGTTAGACAGCCAGTCGACACATTGGGCGTCCTTTTGCGTACAGCTGTCACAAACAGTAAAGCCATCGGATTTTTCTACTGGGGGCAACAAAAGGCAGTTTCCTTTCTGCTATTCAGTGTTCTTCGCCTATGAGTGGCATCAACAGACTGCACTTAAGGGTTTTTCGCAGCCACCGTTTCCCCGATTCGCCTTTCCTCCTACCAGCTGAGAACACTGGTGAATAAACTGTTACCGTTTTAGGAAAGTTCTCAATAAAACAACCTTCCTGCGGCAATGAGAGTACCTCTGCAGGTTAAAATCACAAACAGCTTCTACTTTGCACCACACATCTCTGCTAAAGGACGACAATTTGTAGTATATTTAACGCTCCTGTAAGACCTCTGAGCACTTTCATCACCCCAACTGACAAGTTAAATCACCACTAGGGAGGTTGAAACTTGTTCACCATAGGCCATAAGAGCCAAACCGTACCGTACTTTGAGTAAAGTAAGTGGCGGTGGTTCTGATGTCCGTCATACAGCTCATGCATAGTTGGTTCTGTACACTGAGCTACGTGCTTTACCATTTTAGATATAATCAGCAGTTTGCGACAATTTCGCACAGCAAGTTCCGCATCCGTCTGTCTCAGTGAACGACATTCAAGAAAGTAAAAGTATACATCAATTGTTGCTTCTAAAAGCCAAGAAATAACTCAGTATCTAGTGATTGGGTGAGACCAGCTACTGCACGTATGTCCAAAGCATAGGCTCGTAATCAGTGGGTCAGCGACCACAATCTAAATTCCATTCCTACCTTCTGTGTGTCTGTTTACACGCTCGGAGTAGAAGTGGTTGTGACATCTTTTGTGAGAGACGAAATCAACACTAATCATTACAATTACCTGTCTGTAATGCTATAGTTGCCTCTAAAGTTTGGTTTTCAATTTGTTCACAGTCCTTTTAATAGATTTGTAGGCCACCGTGAGGCGAGTGCAGAGCCTTAACATGTTCAGAGAGCAGGTGTGTACAGAGCCCATAAGGGTGACCACTACCCGCAACATCATTAACCATATTTACATGCATCTTAGTTTCGTTGAATGCAATGCTTAAGACATTGAAGGACTGGGTATGGTAAACGCCACGCTGCATCTCGAGATTTCCAGAGCATCAATCCGATTGACTAAATGAGGCCAGCTAATACGAATTTTTACGAAGCAAAACCTCGACATCCAGCACAATCGGAAATATTAGTGCAATAGTTGATAAAAACGCACTTTCTTACGGATACGGCCCTCTGCTCTGCATCCATAGCTACTGACGCGGGTAAGGATCGAAGCTGCTGAGGCTGGGTAGAGGAAGGCGCAGAAGACTGGAGTGGCGGTGACTGGCACCGCATGAAATTAACAAGGTCTCGGGCCGAGGAGAGGCGAGTAAAGAGGGGTTCGGGTAAATAGTCACCAATGCTGTTGCTGCTATTGCCCTGGATTTTGGTGGTCGTAAAGGTAGAGGAGGTGGTGGCAGCGTTGCTCGCCGGTAAAACGGGGTTGGGGAGCGACGTCGATGACACAGAGGCGCGAGTGGGCGCTTCGTCGCCAGTGGGACCTGGGGAGACCGCGGTAGAGCTGCTGGCCGCCTCTGATTTGTAATCCGGACGAGACATGAAGGAGAAATTTGGATTGACTAGGCAGCGCCTTTTGAGTGGAGGGTGTAGGTCATCCAGTTCACAGGAACGCGTAGTCCTAGAGGAGCTCGCGTTGCCACGTCTTCTACCACCACTGGCACTGGTAGAGAAAGAGTCAGAGATCGAGGGCGCCTCAGAGTGGTTCTCGTTTCTCTTTTCATCGAAAAACCCCCGAAGTGAATTAGAATTTGAATCTACAAGTCAACGGATATTTAAGGTTAGGAGCGCGAGGCAAACGCGAGTAAAACCAATGTATCATAGTTGAAATTACCGGTCAAGGCTGACTCAGGTATGGGTGGTGCAGCATCATCGAGAGTTTCCTAGATGAAAAATTGGGAATAGTCTCGGGAAGTGATAGCATGTAAATCATCAGATTATACTAAATGAAATTCCAATGAACATATTTTGCAAACAGCACAGCACGGAGCCCATTAAAGAATAGACTAAGTACGAATGCCCAATAGACGCTGTTATACGAAGTGGTTGATGCCTGATTACAGAAATATATACATGGGCAATTTAAGGACATAATAACGAGACGAATGTAATAAATGAATAAAACCGACTTCATAAAGAAGTGGAAACAAGCACACCCTGGGGATGTTTGTACGTCTTTTCGGAGTCGCATTCGTAACATAATCAACACGTACGATGGAAGACTTTGCAAAGGCACGAGGTCTCGTAGTGCTCTTGCGACGTGAAGGCATTGGAGAAGATGACGGAGCGAAACCTTGTGACATGATCAAAATACTTATCAAAATGTGAAAAAAAGTAACAGTAATCATTGCACTTGACCAGTCCTCAGCGATTTAGCAAGGTTCAGAAGAAGAATCAACAACGTTTAATAAAGAACCGATTGATCAAAATCACCCTGTTTGAAACAATGGTCATTAGTTTCATTATGCGAACTTGCTACATCAACTAGGGTTGAATTGCATAGTTCTAAACATACAACGTTACTGGATAAAATCAGACTAAAGAACATGCATTTCTGCACCAAGAGCGATATAATGTATAACTCGTCATCTTATAGATCGTGTTTTAGCATGCAATAATATTTTAACCACCTTAGTTAAAATACAGAAACCCACATTAAGAAACCGACATTAATGTAAATCATGACTAAACTGTCATTCGTGTGCATTGCATATAAGATTTGAAATACACAACAACTAAATGAACAGGTGAGAGAAGACCCAGGATGGAAGTGTAAACTTGTATTAGGAGAAACGGACTAGCACAGGACAGCTGACATGTTGACCAAGCTGTCGTACGGCGGTGTGTGCACTCATCCTCGTTATAGGAAACAAATAGCCACTAAACGATTTTTGATTGGTTCATGCCGATAGCGTCAGCACAGCGCATAAGCACTACAACGTAACAGTGTCAGTACAGCACAGCCTATTGGCACATGCAACCTTATCACATTTAAGACATTTATGGGAATAATTAAGATATTTTCCTTATTTTTATTTATTGAGGTATATTAATGGTGAAAACCTATTTCCACTTTACGACAGGGTCGATTTAACACAAACTCCAATGGCTAATTGATGTGCAAAGAACCCTCGAAGATAGACGGAAAGCATTATTTATTTTGTGCCTTGAATTAAACATGTATATTTACCGATTATTACATTAATATTGATTACATCAAGTACATTTTGCAAAAAAATATACTTAGAATCTAAGACTGTTTTCACATCGTTAGTCTTGTACTAAATGTGCCAATTCCACCAGGTAATTGTGCACAATTAATAATAGTTGTTGTCGGAATTGATGAAAGGCAGCCATTTAGTGATTTCATGGAGTATTACAACTACCTTAAAGCAATTTCCACTTAAAATAATAGGCGTTGTTTATAAATATATGGTGGCTGTGGGAAACCATAACTCTTCTCTCGTTGAAATAGCTCTACTTTGCAGTGATTACAATTTTAGAAAATGAAATATCTGAACGTAATGAATGCGTTTATTGTGAAACCTGATGGGAAGGGAAGAAAATTCATTTGAGCTCAAATTAGTTTACTGTTATCGGAAATTTCAAATGTGTTCTAAACTTACACATTAAATGAACAAGATATTGCGGTGTAATCAACAAGAATAGCACGCTTCTTTGGAGCCTAAAAAGCAAGTTCGCAATAGTTATTCGTTTTTCTAGCGCTTTTGTAAATTGGAGACATCTTAATAGCTTTCTTCTTTGGTCTTAGTCTACCGGTACGCACAGACACCAAAGCTGTGGTTTTATGACCCATCGCGTATGTTGAGCGACGCCATGGGCGAAAGCCTTTACAAGGCAGACAGAAGGACCTCATTAATCATCACGCCTAAGATGTGGTTTTTTGACTTTATTACTTATTTTACATCACACATTGTCGGGAGTAATATAAGAGCAGAATTTATGTTTAAATCACCATAACGATGGCTGGCTACAAATAACAAAGGACACTAGTTGTATCAGTGCACCGATAAAGCTATACCTAAAAGCAATGTACATCCAAATCGACGTACATAAGTGGCATTACCGAAGGCAATTAAACAGGGTGTGAAACAGCTTAGGAATGAGATTGAAAAAGCGCTTTTGCATCTACAACTGCATCCATGCAGTTTATTTAAGTGCCAGTAAAATCTAAACGGGTGAAAAGGATATCTTTGGAAAAACGAGAGTGATATGAGAAGATGAAGGGAAATGACTTCAAGAATGATCAATAATCAATCACTACATAAAGGATCTCTAATCAAACAGTACTTAAAAATAGTTTCTTTTTGTCAATTTCAATAATTAAAAATCGAAGGCAAGTGAGGGAGGGGCTAGAGGAGATACTGAGAGGTGGCGGTGTCAAGAGAAGAAGAGCTAACTGAACCATGAGAAGTCTGACGTCGCTGCCTGTGTCCCAGTCTTGGTATTCAAAACCAAGGCAATATACATAATGATAATTTCTCACCCTTTGCGAAGCCACTAATCAACTCTTAAAAGGACCTTAAAATTTCCAATTTAAATTAGTCGTAACAGACGCATTCTCTGTTCGCCGCATTTTTGCCAATAACAAAGAATTCAGTCAGTACAAATGGTACAGCCAACGTCCCAGATGATAAATTTCTAAATTTCTAAAACCATCTTTCAGAAGGTTCCATTCAAATATTGAAGTTTATTGAAATCATAGCTAGTAGATTGTAAAAAGCACAACAATGCTGCTGAACGACGAAGCTATGATGCATGCCTACCCCATAAAATCCACTTTCTTTATTGTACTAATCTAATAAATCTATGCTTCTTTTATCTTTTGGTTAGTAAAGGTCGATCTAGCTTGAAAATATCGAGTAGGAGTCTAACACAGAGTCCTGATAAAGTCAGCTACAGTAATGATGTATGGATAGAATTCCTTCAGTTTTGCTGTTGAAATTTTTTACCTATTAATTGCAATTCCTGTTCATTTTGAAGATAGGGTAGGGAATTGGCATACTAAATTATTTCGAACAGAAAATTTTGTATTTTCCTTGTATTTTGACATGGCAAGGTATATATAAGATATATACTCAAATATAATTAAGCAAACATTCTTGACGTTTCCCTTTTGCTATATAATAGCACATTCTGCTTTATTCAACCAAAATTCTTAAATTGGACGATATCCTTTGTTGATCGCTTATTAATGACAAGTGTGTTTAATATATGGAACAGTACATGTTTAGACGTATCTCAGTGCGAAATCCGGTACTTTAATAGCACGTAATGTTTATACCAGGTTAGATTAAAGTATTATAAGGTAAGAAGCTCTCATCAGAATTTCCACAAATTAAATTAATCTTCAAGATGCATGATGCATTTTAAATATTTTAAACTAAAAATTCCTTACTTCCATTTGTAGAATAACATCAAATTAAACTTACTTTAAAGTCATTTTGGAGTGGAGGTGACATTCGGTGCAACACTTTATTTCGTTAGGTACCAATTTTCATTTTATTTTACAAAATTTTGCCATGATACAATGGAAACAACAAAATAAGTTTCGTCACTTTATTTAACAATGAAAAGTTAACTAAAATATTCGGTGTATTGCCGCTTGAAATCAATCATCTAGATTTTATTTTAATATTATATGGAATTCTACCAATCTTTAAAATGTTTCTAGGTCGAAAGCATTCGGATTGCTTTTGAAATAATTGTCGCTCTTTTGATCAGCAATAGCATTGACCAGAATATAGTTGATTTTCAAAAATGAATTATCTTTATGGAAATAAACTGATGTTCAACAGAGAGGTAAAAAATTTGTGAGGGATGGTGGTACCACACCAATGTAATTTTCTAAAGTTAATTGAATTTACCCAAAAGTTTGAACAATAACCTGACTAATCTTTGCCCCAAAAATTACGAAATTTCATTTTTAGATTTACTATATAACGTTAATAGCTACTAGTGGAAACTCAAATGATAGCCAAGATAACGGAAAATTTAAGCTCGAAAAAAGCTTGAAAAATAGGCTATAATTAGGTAAAATTTGGACGATTTATAACACTTTATATCTAAATGCACAAACTTTCCACGAGACTACGACGCCTTCATCATGAATTGCTCAAGGCGTCCCTCGACGCCCTTCGTATAGTCTAGGATGAGCTCACTTAGGCCTTAGCGAAGGCAGAACAATGTTCCATTTTTTTAAAAGTAGACAAATATGGACAGGGCAGATACTTGCTTATACCATGTATGGCATTGGGTAGTGGATATAAGGCCAAACTCCTTGATTAAACACACATCGCCGTTAGATTACTGCAAACCCTTCTGTTGTTTTCAAGAAAAATGTGGCTTTCAAAATATCCACGAGTGATTGTTTGCCACTCTCATGATCGTCCAGGGTGTGAGGTCTTTAATGTGGCAAGCGCTGAGTTTTTAAAATGGATTCTACGAGCGTCTGGCAGGTAGTCCGTACAAAATAAAAACGCCTATTATCACACCGAGGTACACAGGCTGGGATTACGTTCATGAGATGACTCCTGATATGTTTGTCATTGTATCAGCCTACTGGGATTTGCTGCCGATCCTTGTTCGTCAAGGCTACGATCTCAATCGATGTCAACGATCTTCTCGGACGTCAAAATGTCATCCCGACAGGGTTTCCTCATTCCCTACTCCGTTTGAATACATCTGGCAAGAGGGGGAATATGACTATCGGTCCGTTTTAAATTATTTCTTCGCCTACGTGCTAGAGTTCCTCGGAGAATGGAGGGTCTCCGAACTGCCATACCACAGTTATTTCCACCAACTTACTCATTATCTTTTTTCGGGTGAAGTAAACAGGCTAATAGTCCACGGCCTGGATGTCCATAGAATAGACACGCCCAGAGTGTTTGAAGAACTGGGAAAATCCTTGCTGTACAATCTAAAATACAGCTACAACCTAAATGATCCGCACTTTCCTGAGATCCCTAGCCATGTCGCCTCCGCGTCTCACTTGCTCTAGCTAAGTGCAATCGAGAGCCTTTTTAAGCATGGATTTCATGACTTTGAGAACCTTGAAGGTGTCAGTTCAATGGCTGACTGCTTCAGCATCCTATTTCTACTGGTTACCCACCCGGGGATAAACAACTTCTGTCAACATAGGGGAATGAAAAACTGCCAGATTTTCTCCAGAATGCTGCTCGACTTCTCGTGAATTTCCTCGCCTGCCGATTCCATCTTCCGCAAGAGAGTCTGAGGTTGGCGAACTTATCTAGACGAATATGGACTGATTTGCAGTTCTTCCGTATCAACTCAAATGTTTCGAGTCGACAGTTGGACCGTTTGATGGAGGAGTGCACTTCTATTCTGAAATAGCCTCCCGGTCTTCGTCTTCTGGCACGTAATCGGATTCGCAAGTGCCTCGGAGGAAAGGATTTTCAAAAGAAAGTGTCTGCCCTTGGTCTTTCTAGAAAATAGGCTTATTTTTTATTTACTTTGGTACTGAAAACATGGAGGGGATCGAAGTTCCTCCCTAACTTTCCTCAGTGGCTAGAGGGCTGTTAGAACCCTCCCAAATCATCTGTGTCTCCGATTCGTGAGATTAAGGTGAGATATAAAATGCTCCTCCGGCTGACGTTTGGTAATTTTTCGGGTAATCGTTACTTCTTTGTATGAGCCGCGATTGAGGAAACCTTGTTAATATCCACTTCAATTCGCAAACTTAACATTGACGGTTGCTACCACTTCCTTTTCTATTCTGTTTTGATTATTTCAAATATTCTCTTCTCTAATTACATAAAATGCTATTATGATCCCTTATTTCTGAGGTTTTCTTAAAGTTTTAATTAAAGTAATGGGTGACAAATTATTTAATTTTAATTTTTTAAATATTTATAAAGAAATCAAACGATTAAACCATTTAATATTCTAGAAATCGAGGATAAATTTTTTTCTGATATTAATACGCGCTGTCCACTGATGGAATTCAACACGGTTCTCTGATATGGGGCACGATATCATAAATGAACGTGAAACAACATTGGCGTAATTAGTATTCTAACGCAAAGTTTAATCTCACATTCATCACCTTACTAAAGCTTGACGACTGCGTACGTCAACAAACCGCTCCTGATAAGAAATCTTCGTATGGAAACAAAAAGCAGTCTACCGCACCCATAAAATCCTGTTTGGTAGCAGATTTTCAAATTTTGAATGCAGAACACTCGAATGACCGTCAAGTTAGTAAGTACGTCGAGAAGTTGGGCGGGAATGTCCCTCGTACTCAAAAATATTGACCGAAATTTCCGAGGTTCTAAGTAGGACCTGTCCCCTAGTCTCAATGGAAGAGACGCCGTAGTGCTAAATTGCGACAGCTCTTACAACATTCGATATAGAAGATTGTACATTTCCTAATTATTACCAATGCAATAAATCACGTTTGATCAGCAAATACAGCTACTAAATGTAAATAGATAGGAAATCCAAGTAAATGCAGCTCTGAATTTCCCCACTTTTTACTTCAAGCTAATAAAGCCAGTTTGAAACTAAGTCTAATTTTTTAGCGCGGGGAAGCTTAGAATGTAATTAAGATAAGACGCGTTTTTAAATGATTTGGCCCAATATGACACAACAGATTCAATTCCCTTGATCATTTGTCAATTTTCCAATAAAGTGATTATCGCAGAAGTAGTTTAATTATTTCCTCAGCTCTGTAACAGTTCATATTTGAAATAATACACCTCATGAATACATTCAGTTCGAATAAGGAGGGAACAATCAGGAGAGTGTAGGAGGTCATGCAGGATTTCGATCTTCAAGTTTGTTCATCATTTTTACTCATTTGAGACTATTTCTGGGAAAGCAAGTAGAGAACAATTCTGAAATCTATTAAATAAGCTGTAATATGCTTAATTCGTATTAAAACTGGAATAAGTACGGCTTAAAATTTTGATTGCCAAGAATATTTTAATTGTTCCAGTAAGAATGCATTTTGATTATGGTACGTCAATGCCAAAAACTTGAAAAAATCTAATTTACAGCTGTTGCTCCACAAAATCGTTGATTTGATAAAATTCCTATTTTTGCTAAAAGAAGTAGAAAATGAAGAGCGTTTTTAGAAATGCGTATTTGCAGCGCGTGTAAAGCTAAAATGAATAAACTGACTAACGGAACTGGTCACAAAAGAGTTGCGTTTTTAGCTAGAAAATGTACATCTTACATCTTACTCCGTGAAACCGCGATTGAACTGGATGCGGATTCTTCCGATTCTGGCATCCTTAAAAGAAGGACAAACATCGTAGTCCTGTTCGCACATGCAACGACAGCAGCTTGCGACAACGGAATCCCAACTCACAGAGTAAACTCATTCAAAGTCGTTCTTCCTCCGATGACTGGATTAAGAGGAAATTTGTAGAAATTCTCACTTCCCATCAAACAAAGCAAATGGTAATCCTTTCCTGATCTACAAAGCAGTGACAATTTGGAAAGTGTATATTTGGGATGGATTTTAGGGTATCAAAATCAGCTACAGAAAAGAAGCTGCTTCAAGTCGACTGCGGCAGGAACGGACGAGGTGGCGGTCCGTTCCTCACCGCTTCCGGTAATAGGGTGGGAGCCCACGTTACTGTTGTTGATGCCACTCAGTTCGATCATCGAGTGCCCGGCAGTGGAGATGGTTGATGCTTCAGTTCTCCCAATCCAGCGGAGAGCACTCAAAGTGAGACCCCAACCAAAAGTCGTCAAATCGTATGATGATTCTCCCACGTCCCTTGTTTCCGAATTATTCTCCTTCTCCAAAGTTAGTACGGATTTTTGACTGATCCTCTGTGTGAGGGTTAAAGATGTCGACAATGTCCGAGTTCGTGGCTACGGACAAAAAACAATCTTGGGGGAGAAACCTATGGAGTTGACCAATGCTCCCCTGCAAAAAACCGAAAAGGGAAATTGATCAAGCTAATTGAGTCAAGTTAATTGTTTTTAATTCTAAATTTTAAAAGACTTCAATTTACGACCTTATTTCCTAGTGTTCCCTACTTCAACGCCAGAAAAATGAAATTAAAGAAACGAATATCCCTTAAAATGTGCGACCTCCCTGTAAACACGTGATAGATATCTATTTTCTCCTAACAGATTTTGAGAGGGTATAAGATGACTCACCTGAAGAGGCTGAGGCGAATCTCAAATTCGAGGCAACCGCGTGGAATCGCATAGACGCGGACGAGGGTCCCGTGTGAAGAGGCGGTGGCGATTCGATGTCCACTAGCGTTCAGCTGCATTGTCACGATTTCGTGCTGGTGCGCGATGAAGTGAAACATGCTACGGGATAGTAAATTAGTGTTCCATTGCGAGGACTCGTACGAAATTCGTAAATTTATTGTTTCTTGCAATGAAGTATGTGCATATTCAACTTACCTTATGTCAAGTCATCCCTACTTGGGCGAATCCTCGAGGCATGTGTAGACGTTATTTCAGGTTATCAAGGGTGGCCTGATCTTTAACTTTGCCTCTAAATTGCTTTTAGTTTGGCTCCGGCTTGACATGATTGCACCGCTTTAATAATTGTCATGCTAGTTCATTTTGAATGATATTTATGGCTCTTTCCGATGATATAAAGGCAACAAACAGAGATATTTAAGTGGAGGTATTAAGTCAACTCACCGTTTGGCTGAAGGGATCAAAGTGGAAGACGCATCCCTTCTCAAACGTGGCACCAGCGGCTTTATGCATCTTCAACAAGTACACAATTTGAACGCGACGTCCGTCCGTGGAGTCAAAGTCTGAGTTGCCCCAAATGCAGATCCCCAGTGACATTCACAATCGCAGAGCAGGTGACCTATCGGTTATAAAATGGATGATAAGACTGATTCTACTTGACAAGATTCAAGGGAGACAAGGCAGGACAAATATTAGGTCCATGACATGTTTTCAGACTCATAGTTCCATCCGCTAAAGGGAATCTTTTAGAAATGTGCAAAGCTGAATCAGCACCTCTTGGTAGCGGTTGCCGCAGACAAGCGTCTCATTTGGTGCAGCTCCACGCCGTCATATGAGAGATCGCTGGGCTCAGTGAATTGAAATTGGCTGCACTGTCGCTTACTTGCTTTAACATACATTCGTGTATGGACGGCACTTGAAAGAAACTTGGTCTTCTTTGAACCTGTCGGGTCGAGTTTGTCACATTGACATGTAGCTAATTCATCAGAGAGATGAATATGATTTCGAGAAACAAGATAATTTCGGTGTTAGGTAAATTCGGACTTATCAGAATCAAATCTTAGGATCCAAAGGCTACTTATACTAGATCTTAATGATTCTGCGAATGGGCCTTTTATAAATTATATGCTTCATAAAAGACCTGCGGATCTTACATTCGATGAAACCATTGGAGTTCCGCACATACTATACTCAAGTGAAAACGCCCTTTTCGATTCCCGTTTCCAGTGCCTCAAATTCGCATTGGAGCCTGTGTAAAGAAGTTGAGACGTAAACTCTGCTCCGAATTCCGCTTCAAATCGTTTTCTTATCGGAATCGCCATACCCTTATTCATCTGGTAGGCCTTAAGAGCCCAGATTCATCCTCTGTTTGAGCTCAACTCATGGCTCTCTTAGACAAGGACCCCAACGCGACCGTCCAGGAGTTAGATGATGTCTTATTACGAAATTAGAATAAGTTGCCGACGCTAAGTCAGCTCTCAACGCAGCAGGCGCATCGGTCTCTGTAAGGGTTCAGAATCGACCTGGAGAAAATGGAAACCACTCAGCGAACCCTAACAATTGTCAACGCCAAGCCAGAAAGTAACTTTGGTTTAAATACTGTTAAAAATTCAATTTCTACCGCGACTTCCCACAAAGAAAGGCTACATGAAGATTCATATGATCCAAGCAAGACCCAATAAAACCGTATTAGGTACAGTCAAATGGATTGCATCCTTCATAATATTAGGTAGAGCTAAATAGGCGCAGGTACTTAACAGTTCGTAAAAATGAACGAGAATTGAACCACAACTTGATACCGGCTCTGACATCACAATCAGATCGGTTGATGTCTGGGACATTAACGGAATAGAGAGGGTTGCGCACGCAAAAAGTGATGTCTCCATTCCTTCTGGCTATCCGAAGCTACCAACAGAGTCGCTACATTTATGGGTAAAATTTAGTAATAGGTCTTACAAAACGACAAATTTTGTCTCTACCCAAGAACAAATCTTGTTTGTCTTGACCTGACCGACAAGTTGAGCATCTTGTCGGACCACGGACTGCAGTGACTGACCCTTGCGTGACTCAGTCACCTACTCAAAGAGTACGAGTCATGACCGTGTTTTAAGGGTGTGGTTAGCAAACGCCGCGCACCTTCCTCCATCGTGGAGACCAGGAAAAATCTACCGAGTTCCCTCAAACCAACACGTTACGTAGGAAATCGTCCTGAATTTCACTTAAAACCAACAAACAGGCATTGTTTTCAAGATCAAGAAGTCAAATCGAAGTAATGCAGCTTTGCTAGGAGCACCAGTCGAAGGGACTCGAATTCGGAATAGGGATTCAATCAAGGAAATGGGGTGCTTGCCAGTTGTCATCGAAATAGTGGGCTCTAAATGTGAGGAGAGATTGCATGAAACATGCCAGACTTCAGAAATTATCTTATAGCTTTGATTAAAGGCCCATAGAAGTTGAGCCACTCGATAACCAATGCACAAACGGCGTTTAACGATTCCATCCATTAGGTGGTTATATTGTCCAACACCATGAGGCAAGGCGAAATAACACCGAGGTTCAGCCCTAATCGAATTAACAACCTGCTAGCTAAAAGAACGTGTCACCTTGCACTTTCCGTGTTTTATAAGACGTCAATAACAGGCAAAAGCACCGAGACGATTACGTAATTACTCCTGCTTTACAGGACAATTTGAATTAAATATTGATTTTCGATAAAAAACTCGATATTTAACCACTCGATCCACCAGCTAGTAGTAGGTGCTAAGTTTATAGTATCGAGTTATACATTAAAAGGTCTCACTTCATCTGAACTGTTGCCTTGACTATTCGCAAACATTGTAGAATACGCTTTAGACAACGCACTATGATATTGATTAGTCTCACAGGATTGGTTGAGATGAAGAAATTCCTTAAATGTGCAGGTCAAGAGTCTCGAAACCAGGGAAAATAATTAAAATAAACACGATTAGCAATATGACGACCGTTGGTGCTGCTAGCAGATGCACAGCCTCGTGCGACTTCCAGGTCGCCTTTCAAGTAATTTTGTGGTTATGCAAAACAAGATGGAGGCTCCGTGATTAAATGGATTCATGAAGGTGTTTAAGGATGAGTTTCTTTACATTATCGAGCGTTTCAGAAAAGCGGGAGTTTCCGTTCTCTGCATCTTAGTAAATCGATGTATGAATAATGCTTAAGCTAAAAGTAACTACAGTGCTTACCCTTCGAAAGTTTAGTGCTGTCCATCACTGTGAATAGATGGAAGAGTGCCACAAAGCCGAACTATCTCTCTGAGATTGTCACGAGCCTGTTAAGTGCTTGTGTGCTATCCAGGTTAGGTCTAATTTCGGCTATCCAGGAATCAACACTTGATTGGTTGAGAGACAAGGCTCAGTGGAGGCCATCTTACTGAGTTTGGTGTGTTCCTGTTGGACAGCTAAATTGGTGTGACCATGCACCATAGACCTACACCATCTACATTTGTGCCTTAACAGTTTGTGGATAAACTATTGAAATTTTTCAATGATTTCAGAGAAATACTATTTTAGTCACGACACTATGAATTGATCCGCAACTAAGCAGTGAAAACGATAATATCCATCTTTCGTCTGAGGGACGAGATTATAACGATTGAAGGTCACTAGGAGCCACTAAACTTGAAAAATTAATAATATTGACAGATTAAAGCTTTCGCGCTTTCGAATGATAGTGATGAGGTCATGAAACCAGCCTTGCAAGAGAAGAAGTCAAATTTGCTTTGCTTTGCATTCTCGGCAGTTCACTCAGTTTCATATATCCTATCCTCGTGCGTGCTACATACACCCAACGAAAGCGTCACCATCGCATGTGGGTGACCACACCAAGAATCGCCACAGAGTCTGTGAGATCGAAGACCTTTTTGTGATTTCTGAACAGACTACCAAGCTCCAAATTTACCACTTTGTTCATCTATGCCTGAATACTGATTCCATTTCTCCTCGCATTAAGCTCAAACGATTGTAGCTACCACGCAAGTGCAATGTAGGCTTTTTGTGGGCTGCATTCGTGAGCGAATAGATGTGGCACACCATTTGTGCGTGGATCACTGTGCTGATGTGTTGCGAATCAAATTTTCCCCATCTCTATTTTCAGAAAACCCCACATCCCTGGTAGTTTTCTTCATGACGCTTCTCCCACTTCAGTGGGATCCTTTGACATTTAGTGGAAATTGTGGACCTGTTACCCAATTTGCAATATCCCATGGTATCCAAAACAATTATTTGCAGAGCAAAGTAGTCATACAGTACGCGTGTACTTTACAAACGTTACATCGCACACAAGCAGTAGAAGGTTTCTAAAACATCTCCAGATGCAAGTTCAATAAAGGAATTCCTAGCGTAGGCTTGCATATCCAGGTTGAAGTCTTCACAGGCTGCGATGGGTGCGGAGGTTGTCTGCTGCAATCCGATTTCCGTAGTTGTGCCCCGACGTAACAGCTTTGAAGTCGACACGCGCGAAAAGTCGCTGCAGGGTTCTAAATGTCAATTTGAACTGTCTTTTTTCATATCCCTGAAAATTATGTTTATAACTTTGTGAATAGTTTGAACTAACATCTATTAACCTTTCGTTATTATCCGTATACTATGTACAATTGTTTAAGTAGTTAATATGACGCTTTGCATTTCGGTGAATTAACTTGCTTGGGCACACTTTCCCTCAAACTGCTTTTGTATAACGAGCGCTTCAACATAATTCGACGTGTCCAAATTTCCAGAAAATTATTCATGATTAGAGCAAGTCCGTCTTGGGTTGAACTTTTCCTAACCCCCTTCAATTCTTTCTCTGCGAAGTTGTGCAGTTCATTGGACCCAGGAGGGAGAAACGCTAGATGGGCCCACAAAGCCTATTTACACATGACATTGTGGTCTGTTCTGAGATGACTGATGCTCTCCGAGATTATCTGTGTCGGTTTAATGAGCACTAACAATCACATGACGCTAACTGACTTTAAGGTCAATCTTGCAGCGTTTCACATATACAGTATACGAACCTTTCGAAGACCGCCAACCAATTACACTCACATTGAGCCTATTGCGATGTCGCGCCCTCACGCCAGCTGGACAATCTAGATTGCCCAATCAAGGTCATTTTCTCAGCGGGGCTGTCTAGACAATACAAACCTAGCTTCCGGACTGCCCTGTCGCCAAACCAAGGCTGGGACATGTCCCCATGTCCTTTTACCACAAGACAAGCATCTACTTAACGTTTCAGCACGCACTCCTCCTCTTCTCTCTCTCTCTCTGGGGGGAATCTAAGTGTAGCCTATTCACAACAGTGAAATGGAATGGAAATGAGATAGATGGCAGGCTTCTTCTGACGTCATGTTACCGATGAATGGGTTGAGAATTTGGCTAGCTCGTTTTTTATCATTAACCTTGTAAGATCAATTTTGAAAAAGAAGGAAAGCGCAGTAGCCTGTCACTTAGATGTGCTGGGAACAAATGACTGGTACCGACTTCGTTCTCGTGCCCAATTCAGCCTGTGGTGAATAGCCTATTGGCTCGTTTCAAAATCTTAGAAGGGTAGTCATTAAGGTGACAGAGAAGTCTCTTAATTGTGTCATATCCCACAAATTCCTTCTATTGCCTTATGCCAATTCGAAATTCGGGAATGAGAGCAGTCACGGTGAGGTGTTCATGTTGGAGCTACATCGTCTTTTAAACTTACCCTGATGAGGTTCTGTGATTGCATCTCAATTTCATTAATAAAAATTTTTACTAAAAAATGCCAGCCTAGAACTAATTTGAATAGAAAAATAGCCACAAATTTCACCTAAGTGAAGTGTGTATAACGAATTATTCAAAAATGATTAACTTCAAAATCCTTCAAAAATGGGCTTTGATGTACATAACAAGCTTTTATGATAAAATTAAGAGATTTTAACACAAAAATGTATTTTAATGGTGCAGTGGTCTGTTTTAATAAGTGATATATAGTATATGAATCCAAATAAAGCAAAAACTCAGATTATAAATGCAAATGCAAAACTGTCAGTAATGCATTATGAATATCCAGAATAAACAAGGAAAAGTGATTACAAAAGTCTCAAAATAGTTCTGAAAATATATATATTGCTTGCATCTGATGTTCATAAAAATGCAAACAAGAATATGGAAGAGCTAACATCTTGGGAAAACCGAATTTATATTAAAAATCAGTTTGACAAAGACATATATATGTAAAGAAATATTTTGAATAGGATGAAGTTGAATGGGCCTTGGCTAGATCATTTCAACGACAAGAACACAGAGGAAGAAAATATGCTACGTAATTTACCAATAGAAAAAGTCTCCTGCTTAATATGAAACCAATTTTAATGACACTGTTTTGACTAATACAATTATAATAAAAGATATGCCCCCAAATCTAAGTATTTGATGCTCCTACGGAAGTAAATGCACCTTCAGGCACTTCTAATCCACCTCATCTCCATCATTAGTATTTTCGGAGCAACATAAGACTTGACATTTGCAGAATAGCAAGGCGTCCCAGTGAGAAAATGAATTCGTATTTTAGGTCATTATGATCAATTTCAAACCTTGTACATATATTCTTATTAGTTGCAATACCTATTCGTCGAATTTCCGGCATGCTTCATGCCCAAACCCAGCAGGCGATTAGGGGAATTTATTGTGGAAAAGAGAAGTTGAAAATGGCGATTTTCGTGGCCACAGCAAGGAGATGGCGGGCCAAGCTTATTTCTGCCTGGCCTCCTGTCTTCAGGAAGGAGCGCCGCGTATCCTCAAGAAAATTTGGCTGATGTTGCCGAGGCCACCATCAGCTCTTTCCTGACAGCGCAAACTTGTTTGTACCTTTGGACAGCCTCCGTGTTCTTAAATACCCGATCTCATACCCCCACTCCGCTTCCCCTCCCTCGGCCTCTGCCCCTCACCGTAAACCCAAACCAGTTAACCAAAGCGCTTTTCCTCTATCGTTCCTTCTTTTCTATTAATGTGTCCACTCTGGCTCTACATGAAATATTCTCCATCAGTTTAGCTCTCTCTCCAGCCTCAAATTACATGTTATAAATGTTTAAAAAAGTAGCGCACACAGAATGATCAGACCACCCAAAAGACGGAACGCGCTTAAACCCGAATTGCAAGGCGTCATAGCAACGACTTAAACAACTGTACGTATTATCGTGATAATAACTAAAGATAAACAAATGATAGTTCAGGATGCAGCAGAGGGCTTACTAAGAAGATTAATATGTAGGAAAATTCACTTACGTATTCTTAAGTAGACTTGCTGGTTATAAAAGTAAAAAGCATTTCAAATAAATAAGAAGAAGTGACCAAATGTTAAATTTAAATGTAAATTCTAGCCTTCTTTGATTTTCCATGAATTCCGTCAATCTATTAACAATTTATTACAATCAGTATTGCAAGTATCCTTTGTTTTTGTTTCAAAGAACTTACAAACTTCATTTTCAACCGATTCCCAGGGCTTTGAAAAAACCTTTTGTTAAATGACTTTGTAAGCTACGATACAAACGGTAGGACAGTCTGATGCAAAAAGGTTAGGAGAATCAGGTGGAGATGAGGAAAGTCCTTCGAATATCATGGATAGTATTTTGAATTTTTGTGCACATCCACCGACCTACAGACTTCAATCTAATGTTCTCGATGATTTATTGATATATCTTTTTAAAAAATTACGAACCAAAATAGAACAAAATCTTTGTCACTCTTGAGGTGGCGGCTTCGTAAGCGAAGCGGGTGAATCCCAGCTACATCCTCCATTTCATTTGGAAAAAAACAGCTTTTGAAAGGCCGCAGGAAGAGCGTGGTTGAAACTGGCATTTGTAAGCTCTTCTTCGAATCAAAACTGCACAAGTTTCACATTAGTAGAGGGAGGGAAAACCATCGAACGCATTACTGAGATCATTGCAAAAATCAGGACACAGAAGGGATTCACAAATCGTCGTCATAAACGCAGGGGGTGCCTTCTTGTCCAACGATTTGTTGGTGGACACAATTTGCTTGTTAAAAATGCCAAAGTTAACATTTATCATCGAACATTTTCCCCTTTTTACAATCAATAATGCACCACCGCCACCACCACCACCGTGCGGCCAGAAGAACCGTCTCAGATGAAACGATTTCAGTGGTTTCCTTAAGCACACTGGAACAAAAGTCTGGAACAAAAGTTTTCCAGGACTTTAGACGATATTATTCAATTATGCATCAATAACACTTAGATCCACTTCTCTAGCCGTCTTCACGATAGGATGCTTAAGTGTTTTTGGAGCCAACTAAACAGAACATTGAAATAAAAAGGTTGCACATCGTAATCCTTAAACATGTTTTAAAAAATCTAAACTTGGAATGCCTTAAATTTTTTTGCATATTTTTTTGTTTGATGTGTTTATGGAAAATAACTGATTTTTCAAGATATGTAAAAATGGTTGCAACTTTATAAAAATGGCAGACACCTCAGACTTTCGAAGAGGCCAAACGGTCGGTGCTCCTTTATCAGGTGCTAGTGTAACAGAAACTGCCATCCCCTAGAATGCTGTTTGGGTATTTGGAGATACTGCCTCGAAATTAATGATTGCCACCTTTGAAGGCGAATGAAAACGTCGCCCTCCACAAAGAATAGGTCCGGCCGAAAGTCAAAGTTGTTGTCTAAGGGAGACCGTTGGACTCTCTCAAATCGAATTGCAAGACCACGACTACTGAAAACAGTGCAGAGCATCTCAGCAACACATACAGAACCCAGTCCCCACAAAAAATGTACATCGGAAGCTGTGCAAATCTGGATTCCATCACCGAAGACCTGTGATTTGAAAATCTCTGCCGTCAAAGACGACAAATTTTTAAAACCTTTAGAGTGTTGGAGCATAAGCCTCTAGAATTGGTCCAGGTGTTTTTCTCTGAGGAATTCTCGTCTGTTATCCTAGTTCCGGCTTCGGACAGAGTGTATTACGTTGAGCCAGCATTTAATCTCGACCGATGCCTTCTCCCAACCGTAAAAAAACATGGGTGAGTGATCATCTGGAGCGATATTTTTTGGAAATACGCGAGGCCAATGATATCCCTTCATGGAAGAAGAATTAAAAGCCTAGACTAGTTCAGAATTTTTGGTGGCCAAGATCGTCATCTTGTAGAACTAGTGAAAGTGGTTACTGAGCCATGTCCAGCCCGGTGACCCTTGTCCATAATTGTCTGTGCTCAAATATGTTAAAGCCTAATACGTCTTAAGGTGCACAAGTGAGTGCCATCCGTTTCAATAGGCCTTTAAGATCTCTGAACTCAGCTTAAAATATTGAGTTAATTCTTCTCAGTGATCATAATGATTAGAGTACCATTTCTAGATTTTGTACCAATTTTGCTAGGAACACCATAATTATAATGACACTTTCGACACAAAACAAAATGCAGGAGTTGAATCAACGCGTTTAAAGAATAATGGATTTAGCAGAAATTACCATCTTAATTTGAAACTATGGCTTAGAACACTCATGCAGCAATGTTACGATTAATACTATTTAATTTGGGAATGCTTATTAGATATAATACATAGTTCATGAGCGAGATGGGTTAGTCTGTGATGTCCGAGAATGACCTTAAATAGTGCCATTAACCGAGGTAATTAATTCACCAATATTGTAACTCTTTTGTTCACAAGCTAAATTTACCAAAATTGCAGCGTTAAATGAGATGATGTATGTCGTTTTTCTCTTGCAATTACCCAATAAAAACTTCACTAACACTGAGCAATCGTTGCCTCTGTTGGTTATTTCTCGATGAAATGGAAAATATTTGGATCCTACGTGGTGGGTGGACGTGGTATATGAGCACTGAGTGAGCTATCGCCCATTGTTTGCAGTGGTCCAAAGGCGAACCTAAATACCCTTTCAGTATTCCGAATTTACACAAACTTACCCATTTGTTCATGACAAAAAACCTATTACTGGGTTCCGAAAAGAAACCCATGTGCTATCAGGGGTTTCATGAATTATATTCTATTTTTGAAATCACCTGGATAAGTGAATAATGTAGTGGATTATCATTAGCTTTTTATGAATAAAGGCTTTTGATTGCACACACGTTTCAATAGCAGCATGTTCGGGCTTAATATATGCAGTGCCGATAAAGGAAACAGTGAAGAGTGTGAATCGGTTTCAAATATTCACATATCGGATTAGACTTCAAACTTCCATATGATGAACATGATAAATAAGTGGGTAAGTGCTTTAAGGAAAACCATTGTAGCATCTTAAATTTTACTAGTTATTTATATTGTTCGATTGCATATAGCGACGAGTGTTCGGCGGGCTGGAAATGGCGCTGTTTCCTCTTTCGTTGGTAGTCCTATATAGCCTGATTGGCGGAGACTCTCAGACATCCCGAAAAAGAGAGAGTCGTTGCCGCTACCTATTTCGCTATTCGCTAACTTCAGTTGTTTGCATGTAGAACACGTAAGCTTTTGGGGAAAAAACTGCCTACTACTTCTTTAAACTCTCACCTTTAATATATTTTTAAAACCAACCCTGATATATTTTATTTAGCCCATTTTATCGCATATATTCAGTTGATTTTGATGACTGAATTAAATTGTTTAAAGGAGGGATTCAGTGCAGATTTTGATGGTTCCAGCCACCTGATAAAAAAGCAAAATAAATTAGGAGATCTAAATCAGGACAATTAAAAACCCACTTTGACGCTTTATTCTGACTTTTTTCACATAGGGCCCTAACTTAATTCACTACAAGCCTTAGGTGATAGGTGTTCAGAGCGCTGGACATCGCGCGGTGGTCTGTTATTTACTTTAAAAAGGAAAAATGTATAATGTATATATATATTCTAAACTGGAAGAATGAGCTTCCAATTACTCACGCCACTTAGCTCAAATAAAATCCATAGCAACAGAATTGGATTTATTCACAGGCAATATTCATCCTCACCTATCCGATTTAACGCAGACCAGAGCAAAGCAAACATGCAAAATATGAGCATGGGCTGTGTTAATTGCATTAACGTTTTCTGGGATCCTCATTGTATTCTTTGTAGCTGGAAATTTCCCAAGAATCTGGGGACTTTCCATTTAGTTGTTTTAGTCTATTCATTGACATCTTCATAATAAAGTGTTTTAAATGCAATAAAGTGAGCCAAATTGAAATGTGCCAGAGCTGGTTATTAAAGTTGGTTTAAGGTGAAAATCTCAAGATGTCAACTTTCAGTTAACTCGTTAACTCCTTGGGCCACGGAGAGTAGTCGTAGTAGCGAGTTTTTGCGTACACTCCAGTGATAAAGGTTAATCGGCTTTAGGGATAAGCATTTAGTTCGATGGATGCGAGAGAACTCAAAGCATTTCAATATTTACTCCTTCACATAAACGCGCTAAGGCGAGCCCATGGATAGGTGAGAAGTGTTTGATGAGCTGGACATGGAGCGCTTGCCTCTTTCGTTAGTGAGGGCGGTGGCGCCTTCGAATAATCTCGAAGAAGTGAGAGTCATGGCCGCCACCATTTTCGCTACTCGTCAACTTTAGAAAAGAAAATTACGTTATTTCTTCCACTTTTCGTCATTAATGCCTTATTACAACCAACTCTGATACCTTTAATTCGGTCCATCGCATTCCGTTTAAATGATATTATTTTGAAGATTAAAATTAATTTGCTTCAAGCAGCATTATTGAAAGGGTAAACCATTGACATATAGCATGTCAGATCAAATTTCAGATCTGAATAGCATTTTCAGCAGCACTTCAATGCACCAGGGAACTCTGAGGAGGTGATTCAAAGTAAATTCCGCATTAAATTAAATGTTTTCCCAAGAAGCTTCCTTTTCTGTTCGCTAGAGTATAAGAGCTAAACACCGGACATGAATAAGTGCCATTTCGTGTTCAAGATGATGAAATGAGCTTCATCTAAATCTCATTGCTATTATGAAAATAAACCTCAAGCGTCCACTAATTTCAATTAAGATGTGGTAGCAGTGGTTTCCTTCTATTCTTTCAGGTCTTGTGGCTTGTTGGAGCGGTTTTGTCCTATGCATTCCTTTGACTAGCGATATTGCATGGAGATGACTGCGTGCGAAACAAGGCATCTGCAGGCTGAGGTATTGCAAAAAGGTCAGAAATCTTCACGAATCAGAGCTAACACATTTGTGTACCAGAGAGTGACTGTAAAAGCCGGTCCACAGACAGTCTGAATTGGGTATACGGTCGATCTCGCTACACACGCGTGCAAGGGACTCATCTCATTCCCTCACTGCCCACCCTCCGTGCGAGCACATCTGCAGGCACGTAACCGTCAAGAGTTATTGCTGTTACCGCGTTGCAAACTTTCCCGTCAAGGAGGGAAACGAACTGACTCAGGCCTTCCCGCGAGAAAGGTGTAAGCTGCTATACCCTTGGAATCTCACAACGGCGCCACCTGCAAAACACGGTCGTCTGGAGCACAACAATTTGCCAGGGTGCCCACAATTTCAAAGTGCTCTATTTTTGGAATACTAAGCGAGCAACAAAAATGCAAATCCCCTCAGTGATATTTACTAATATATTAAATAAACCTTATTTTTTCAAACAATTTATTCTGACTCCACGTGCGACAACAATCAGAGCCATGTAAGAGTGAAACTGACGATAGTTTGATTTAAGTAGTATGTCTTTATTCCAGTAACCAGGAAATTGTTGGAAGCCTGCATTCATATAAATTATGAATGACGGATATTTTTAAAATAATAACATGTAAAGATTATCGAGGATGAAGGAGAACATCTTTGAGACTCTTAAGGCTAAAATTAATATGGAAACTTCTCAGTTTGCTGCATCACATACAGATGGTTTGATGGAAAATGTGTCCTCTCGCCCTAAGTACAATTCCCCTTTCCCTAAAAGGCCAAAAAATAATTAAGAAGTTGCATTGTTAGTCGGCTGAATTAAAGTTGTGGGGGAGTAACTTCCCAATGTTTAAAAATAGCCCGATTTGAGATGGCATTCATTGTTGAAATGCTATAGTGGATTTCGTCCACATTCTCCTAATAAATTACTTCAAGTTCTAGCAATATGAAAGGCTGTTATGGAGGGGTCTGGCGTATGGGGAAAATGGATGCTTCTACAGCTTTTGCATAACTCTAGGACAAATAATCATTGAGTGCATGCACTAGGACCTATCACTCCATCATCTGCTATTCATTGCATTTCAGTGTAAAAAATAATAAACATTTACAAGCTGTGTCCAATAAGCTTGAAGCACAAGGTAGAAGCCTAACTTAAAAACAAACTCCATTGGTAAAGAAGTCCAAAGTGGAAACGCTCTACTTTTCTCATTATCCATCATGAAAAAGGTATCGTAATAGTACATGAACTCTGTTTTTTATTGAAATCTTACGAGTTGGCTAAGCCTAGATCTGGTTGCTGCTTGGATTTGCCAGGTGATCAGGAGTTGTGTCAAAGGAAATCCAAACTCATTTAATAGTTTAAACAACGCAAAAATATCACTCCTCTGACATTATTAGTTTAGTGTTACTAATACAAAATTATTGAGAGGATACGGAATGTACTATCCAACTGCGCAAAATCCTCGGAAGGTTAAAAATGTCTCTAAATCAATTAGGGACTTGTAAATTGATGTCGCTGGTAGAGATGAAGTCATTTACCATAAGACTGACTTGTGATCAGTATCGTGGACCACCAGATCTTAAGCACTGTGGCTGGCCTAGATAAAATCGAATATGCAAAAGCTGTCAAGGTTAAAATCGAAAGGAGTTATTGAGTCAATCGGGAATTTTATAGGAGTTATCACTAAGAGGAATCAGAGGCTCTGCCGTTGGTGAGTTATAAATCCCTACACAAACACAACCAAGTGTACACTCAGTTCACCTATCAGTTTCACCATCCTGCTGTCGACTGATACACCTTCTCATCAACTGCATCTTCCATTTTGTCTATATTAGTTTGGAGTGACCTGTAATTCAAAGAAATATAGCGATAAATAGAAGTAGTATACAATGGTTCCGCCCTGGTAAACAAATTATGTGAAAATCATTAAAGCAAAATTAAAGACATGCCAAATTCCCGAAAAATCTTATGCATTCACATTAAAGATTATCCCATTCAATCTATTTCATTGGTAATTTTTTTACCATATAATCAAAATCACATGACATTATTGTTTTTGAAGTATCAAGGGCATTAGCGTAGGCGAACTTCAGATGTCTACACGAAAACTGCTCACTTATGACAGCAAGTCTTCAAGAATGAGTAAAATATCCCATTTCATATGATCTGCTAACTGCACTTGGTATTCTGATCTCCATCGATTGTCTAACAGAGCCCAGGTGTTGAAATAAAAGATAAGGGCGATAATGGGGATGGATTGCTTATACCTAGCATTCGGAGTACACTCAAGGCCTAGCGAGCTGGGAAAAAAGCTTTTACCGGGGATCCTAGGGATAATTATCACCCTCATTTGTTAAAGAGTGTTCCTCGAATGCATAGTTTATCTGCAGTCTAGAAGTTCACTTAGGGCTAATGACACGCCTGTAGAATTTACTTGTTAGACTATATTTATAATTAGGTTAAGTAGACAAGTAAATTTAGTTTTTAATCTGCAAACAGATGCTTTTTAAACAGAGTCATATTGTGAAGCAATTTTATTTCCCGATTCAACCAATCTCGTTCAATTTCTTTGTTAACAATTGCATTCTTAACGGATCATATTATTAAATCAACAGAATGATTTTTTAGTTTAAAAATGCATCAAATTACAAACTCCTGTTGCAAAGTCTTGGATACCGCTGCCGCAATTTTCTTAGCAAAATAAGCATTATCAAGTTAGATAGATCCGAAAGAGCAAGCTGAGACGCAAACTTGCAAATTAAGTCTATATTTTGTCTAAGCAAATAAAAGATGCAACCGCCTTGTGTTTGTTAAATCGTTTTCCTCGACAAATGTCCATCAATCTTACGTATTCACGAGCTGGCACATAACGGACTGAACAGGACAAATAACGAATCAACGCTAAGGAAATAATCATTTTCAAATCCATCTAATTTTCTTTTTTGTCGCTTCTAGCAAAAATTTATTTTGATGACATTTAATAATTAATAATCTCTCTTAAATCCATAAGGGGCTTTTTAAAAATGGATACATTAGGCTAATAGAAACCCATAATAACTAGTATAGGCCTGATAGGAAAGATTAGGAACAAAATGTACATTTTGATTGCTACTTTTATTAAAATTGTTGTAGGTTTAGTCTTCTTTGCTGAAATCTCCATTTTTTTTTCAATATTTCTCCTATCTACGGACTTCAAAATAATAGATGCAAACGATTAAAAAAATCATATGTATTCGATTGAATGAAAGAATAAGAAAAACTGGTTTTAAATTGCTTTTAAGAGTCCAATTTCATTAACAGAAATTGGGGCTGAACTACTTATTTTTAATTTAGATTTTTATCAAGTAAATACTAATTGGTTTTAATGGAAAACGTATTTTTACATCGAATGCACCATGATAAAATTAAATTTTCACTGTTGAATTTCAACAAATTATTCTGTTTTTAGTGCGTTTTATAAACTTATAATTATTTTTGGTACAGAATTGCATACTCGACAAGATACGGATTTCATAAAAATGCAGTTGTTGTAATAAATTGTTTGTAAGCAACTTAAAATTACATTATCCGGAGTAAACACTTGAAGACATTACCTACTACTAAAAAGGTCATTATTTAAAAAACATCTGCAAACTAATGAGAAGGTAGTTAAATCGGTGTTATTTTGCAGTGTTTTCCTATAATTCAAAAATAGTATCTCCACTTAAACTACCAAACCATAAATACTCGAACATTTTTTAATGGATGTGGACAAGACAGATATTTTTGGGTACATGAAATAGAATTAGTCACGAACGGCTAATGAGGAAAAAATATATTGGCAGTTTGTTATAATTATAGAAATGATACATATATATAGTGTTTGCTAGAAGAATTGTCTTGCTTAAGGTTTGACTTATAGTAATACAGCTATGATTTGCGGTTAAGTTTGCTTCGAATGTCTCCAAACGGGGTCTTGCCAACTCCCTCAGATGTCTTGATTTCAATTTATGTTCTGGGTTAAAAACAAATTATTTTAATAAACTGATTTTCTATTATCTTATGTACTTAATCATTTCTAGTTGTGTATGAGGTTGTTCCATATGTTAACTTCAAATTGGAACAAAATCCTCATTACCCATTTGAGCTCTACCAGTTTAGCTACCCTTTTCCGTGTTATTTGAAGTTTCAAAGGCACGATTTTTCCATACAATTGCTTATTGACTATTTAAGTTAGGAAAATCCTTTCTTATGAGGCATGCTCCTGCACTCTGTTACCTGCTACCGATTTCGAAAAATAAACTCCCTAATCTTATCAAATTCAGAAAGATCGGGGTGAAATAAAATATTTTGGTATCATTAAACAAAACTAGTGCACCTCTTTGTGATAGTACTCAGTTTGTTTAGAGCTTTAGAAATCAAAGATTCCCTAGTGGTTTTTACCTCATTTGGTTTAAGTTATGAGTTTCTAACATGCACGAATTATCACAAAATACAGCAACACAGATTTCACAAGACTAATAGAATAAGATTCTATAAAACAATTTTGTAGACATATAAGCTAAAATAACCTCCACGCAGTCTTGTATTGCCCATTTTAATCTTCATATTCATTTTACCTGACCTAGGCTTAAAGCACAATTGTTGACTCACCTTAAGATAATTCTCTTTTCGTTGCCCAGGTAAATATCTTCAATCAGTGGTGCTGGGTTTTCTCCATTTCTGGTACTTCAAAAGCAAAAACCTACACATTCTGGCGAGCCCTCACAGTTCCACACCCGTTCCTGAAGAACTCTGCTCCTTGACTAAGGCGGGCGTGAAGAAGTGATGGGCCGCCGCCATTTTACCACTTCTAGAACCAGTGTAACCCCCACATAGTTCTTTATTGGGGTTTATGTCTGTGTACAACCCACAATTAAAACTCGCTTTTGTCAGAGTCGTTTAAAATTCCGTCCATTGTGTCCTACTGCCTGTTTGTCTGGCAAGATACATCAGGGCCAATGAGAGATAACTTTTTTGTAAGGGTGTTTTACCTCAACGTGATTTGTCATTTGTTATCAAGGTGTTATCATATCGATTCTACAAAAGCCTACGGAAGCTACGGATTGGGCACTAGACACGATGTAAGAAATGTTAACCGATAAATTTACCTAAGGTTTGATATTTAGACATAGCTTGGATGAGCGACATCACAATATGTCTGCTAAGTGAAAAGAGCTTATCTCAAAGCGTTTGCTGGTAAATCCAAATGTAATTGGGTGGCACTTCAAGCCTTCTTTCAGTTCTCAGTGATATTAGAAATCGATTCATTTATATATCATCCTTACTGTGAGATAAAACTTACAAATCAACGAATGGAAGCTCCAGTTGCTCACAATACTAAGCACACAAGATGTGCACAGGCTGCATCCAGGTAACTCATCTTAATCCATCACTCAGTTTCCTTGTGAGTACCTGCGTACCCTTACCGCTTTAATATAGGACCTTCAGTCTGGACTCTGGTGGTTAGCCACATTATCCTAGGTGCTTGAAAATACACTAACACGCTGCGAACACACGTGGAGGCACATTTTCCAACTGCGTTTCTGGGTCATGTTCAAGTGAGTGTGTGGCTCCCTATTGCTACTCTGTTCAATTCATCCCGTGCGTTTTAGAGAAATGAACTAATTGTAGAACGATCTTGACAGCAAGCATATATTATGAATCCTCTAAAGAAGTAACGGAGATAAATAATAAGTTGTCTCTCGAAGTAGAAGATTGAAAAAAATGGTAGATAATCTGCTTTGAAGTAATGAGTAGAAGATGCGAAAATCGTTTTAACGGCCTACTAGGAGCCCTTGAATATCCATGGACACTTTGTTGCGTTGTTATACAATCACTCACTTAGATGTCTTGTTACCCTGTTCAAGCGAAGTGCATTGTATAGTAGTGCGATTTACTAGTAATAAGTACAAGTCAAATGGCACATAGGATTCGCATTTAATCGCGCGTAGCTGTTGAACTCCGCTAACTCTGTGGTTATGAACTATAAAGGGGCTCTAATTTTAAGATCTAGGATACTGTTTTTAACGATTTTCAGACTATTTTCAAACGGACTATCAATAGTTCATTAATTACCTATTTTGGCACTAGTAATTACCTTTAAAATGCTTAACTCTTGACAGTTGCGATTCACTTAACCTGCGCCAAAGTCGACAAGCAAATATGCTTGCAAATTCTGACTGGTTGATCCAAGCACCTTGTGCGCTGATTGGTGTTGCGCAACCAATAGTTTCAGAAACACTCATTTATTACTTGCACTCAATCACTCAGAAGCATCTCAATGAGACAAGAAAGGTTTCAGCAGACTGGGAAAAAGTGTCTGTTCGTTTTCGTCACAGTAGTGCTACTGTTACTCATTACCAGGAGAGTTTGGAACTTCAGTAAGTATCGAGAGGCCTCAAGGCCCATCTCTAACGATCCCTACTTGGTTAAGTCGAGCTCAGACCCGAATTTAAAATTGCTGCCTAACCTGAGCTCAATTGTGTGGTCCAAATTAAATCGTCCGAACATAACTGAAAAAACCAAAGGTTTTGATGTCGCCCTCACCGTCGGTCGACACGAGACATTGCAGGCCTTGCTGCTCAAGTTCCAATCGGTAATGATAGCACTCAACTTGCAAGACAAATGGCACTTTGGTGTTGGATCACCAATTGGGTCCCTACGACTCCACGACATCATTCTTTGGGATGATGACGACAAGTATCGCAATATAATCGAAGAAGCGTTGAAACGCCTTGCTCCTGAATACGGTTCATTTCCTACCAACGCCAGCCAATGATGTTTCCGATCCAAATATAGTTGGAAGTTCCAAGCTTTTTTCCGACCTGTGGTCTTGGTCTTTCCTAGATGTTTTCTTCTATAAGTAAATAAGCTATATCCACATTTACGATGGATTGTGGTGCATGCATATAATTGAAATAAATGAAGTTTTTGCCCACTTTGTTTAGACCGTTGGGTGAGAGCTGGTACCCAACAGCTCGAAGACCATTGACTTTCCTGAATGTGTATTATTCTGAGTCAACACATGTGTGTGGATAATGACTGGTCTCACGTCAGTGAAACTGGCAAGAAATCAAACTGGAAAATACAGTGTAGTGTGACATGATAGTAGTACTGTCTATGTAGACCGTAGCGGACTAGTCAAGTTTCGTCTTTTATTATCTTGAAAAAATCTACTTAACAAGCGACATTCTACTAATTATTTCTATAAAAAACATGCCATATTATGTCAACTGCTTATAAGGACTGGCACAATACCCCGGAATGAAACTCCTACTTCACACTTTTCCCAATGCCCACATTTTTTCGAAATTCGGTGGCTCTAAAAGGCGGCTTTAAAGTAGCTGAGCTATGCTTAAAAGACTTCCCCTTACTTATATGTCTCTATTTTAAATGACGATCCATTAACAATTTTCATCGAGACAATAATGGCGCTTTCGGAGACTGCCAAAAATTCCATTTTCACATAAAAATGATAATTTTCCTTTAGTCATAATGACACAATTATGTATATTTAAAATCGGCAAAACAATGGGTCATCAGCTCTTCTTTATCTCAGTTAGATAGCGCAAATGAAGGTCGCAAAAGCCATTATAGTAAATGTTTTGAAAGTGAGAACCAATCACAAATGTCACGAAGTCGTTAGAATCTATCTGAAACCTGTTATTCGAATTATAAACACCTCAATCTTTTGCCTTCGTTTTCCCTAATACTTCGGAAAGCTAATCAAATGACACCGTATTCTTTATTCTTTAAAATATTTAAAGTGAATAGGAGTGTGACTGTGGAAGTCATTATGGACGCTTCAGTATTACTTAAATGGCTATAATTTACTTTATCAACATTCAGTTTTGCTGCTTTGAACAAATCGTTGCTCGCGAAATAAGCACCTGGTCGAATGTTTGCATGTGACATCAATTTTCTATCACTGTGAAGGCTGGCGCAGTCTGCGAAAGCATTACTGTCAATAAAATTCTGCTTTCAACATTCCTGTCTTTCTCAGGAATCGATGCTCATGCGAATAGCATCATCGTACTGGTGCTTGTCGTAGGTACCCAGTCACATTTTTTAAAGAGCTTCGAATTTCCCTTGGCATTTGAAAACGAAGTCTTTTTGTGGTGGCTAGCATTCAGACTTCATTTAATACCTTTGATCGCTTTTTCAGGAATGAAGGTTTTTATGGGATTTTATAAGCAACTAGAGCCTTCCTTGCTTGTCTTACTTCGTAACTATATTTAATGGTTTGAATAAGACTCAAATATATTGTATAAACTCAACTATATTAATAACTCAATAGCTAACTGGTAGGAAATTTTCCACTTTCGCAATATTACTGTCAGGCATTAAAGATACAATTATGTACATTAGCTCGAATATCTGATTTTTAGCAAACAACTTCAGCATTTAACATGATTTTTAAGTAATTTCCAACCATGAAAAGGAATTATTTGCTTTCAGTACTTTCATAGATGAAAATATTTTCCACATAAAGGCGGTGCTGTATGTTAACACAGCTTTTTTTTTAACTTTTACAAAAGATACATTAACACCATTTTCTTGTTCAGTAGCTTAAATAAAAAAGATATTTAATTCCCGTAACTTCTTCTCTACTATGACGCTCTACATAGGTGTACCAGTTTTACATTCTCCCGACCTCAGTCGCGTCTACTCCTGTAAAGTTTTATTTGACTAACTTGAGCCCAGTAATTAAGTAGTAAGTAGTTTTGGGCTTAAATTATTAAATCCGTCATTTTATAATCACTCAAATTTCCCTGTTTTGAGTGCACATGCAATCAGGCATCAAAGTATTCCAATTTGTTTTACTAACACCAGACAATAATATGAATAACTCTTGACAATGATATGAGTAACTATTAACATTAGGTTTCGAAGCGGTTAAAGGTCGAGCGTACTTTACAAAACTTCCTCATTATATGCTCTTGCACTGTTCACGAAGGTCAGCGTCACTACCAATGCTTACCTATATGGGTCAAACTGTTTGGAGAAAGTGTAACAGAAATTCCCACAGTAATAATACCACTGCGTTGAGTGATAATTTCCTCTTGCTCGGATTTTTTTTCACTGGTTTCATATTTAAGGGACCGCTTACTATCGCCTCAACAATGGAAGCCAGTCGATGTAATCAGCAAGTATTTTCGCATTCAAAATAATCAGTCGCGTTCCAATACCCGGAATGTCACTTCAAAGGGCCTCGTAGTTCTTTATATCTAGGTGGAATGCCATTTTGGCCGTCTTTATGGAGGCGTTAATACTGTTTACCTAGCTAAGGGTACCGAATTCATGAACTTGTATAAATACTAAGACTCGGACGGTTGAAATTTCGGGAAATCGGTATCGTTAGCTACTCATCAGCAGGAAGAAACGTTTTTTAAATGCATCAAAGTGGTCATTTTGATCTTTATTATAGCATTGTTATTGTCAGTTTACTTACTCTCAATCTACTGAAACAACTCTGTTAAATATCAGCTGTCGTATTCCTGACTGAAAGGACAACTCTGCAGAATATTGTCGTGATAAACACAATAAATTATTAATAAATAGAAAACAGGGCTATTTCAAACTGAGCAGAGGAAATGACTTTGCGAAAATGCTAATTTACCAAATTTTTATACATCATTGTTTTGGCAAGTTATAAGGGATCGCCACTATAATATTTGGCCTTTTGAACCGATGTGATTTTTAGGGATTCTGGATTAACCCAATAAAGGCCCGTTTTGTTGACATTTTATTAACTCAAGCAGAAGACATGAAAATCATTAATTAGATTTCGAAAAGAGGGCTTTTTGGACTTGTATAATAAAGTGGGTCATTCGAACAAGCCCAGGGTGAGCTTCATTATTGTGAAACTCGTTAGTTTCGAGCTTAGACGTTTGACTAATCTGCTCCTGCTAGCATCATGACAAATGACGACATCGGATATTTCTCTCAACCGCATAGCACAAGTGAACTTGCGCATGAGACCCAAAAGACCACACGTGAAACACATTTTAAATGCAAAATACCTGAATGCCGGGCTGTCCTATCTGTCCAGAATCCATTTTTTGGGACATAGCAACTACCACCTTGAAATGGAGCATTTCATTTGTCCAGTCCTGGGCTGTGGCAGATGTTACAAGTGTGAATCATCACTGAAACGGCACATCAAATCTCTTCATGGTGAGTCGGCACTAGCAGAAGACCCGTCTGCCATTCAGGAGCCTCATTTATGCAGTAAGGCTACCTTAGATAGGCATTTCAAGCATTTCCAAACCAAAGGACTGTACATTTGTGCCTACAGACGCTGTGGAAGTGTGTTTCTGAAGCGTTCAAACTTTAATCCGCACGCTGAACTGCATCGGCTAAAGTTTCGAAGAGTTGGTAAGCCTGCACAAGAAATGAGTGAAATGAATCTGCCGCCTATTCCGATGGACAAGGAGGTGGTTCTTCTGGCTCCACCATCTTCCTTTCTCATTGTAAGTACCTCGCAGCACATTCTAACCAATCTGTTTTAGTAGAGGAACGACTGAGGACACTCCGACACACCTTGTGCAAGCAAATAAACATTTTCCAATAAATCCTAACTCGTATGTTGAATAAAGTTTTGTTTAGGACCAAAGCGTTTGTTGTTGATGGTGATGTTGAGGCACTGTAGTTGAGAAACGGTTTCTTTTTAGCATGTTTTAGAAATTTCATTAACATATAAGAGTGGAAATTGCTTTAAGTTTGTTTGCCTTAATAAAATATCAACGGTTACACATTTTGAGCGTCCGTTAAGATATAACTGCAAAGGCCAAAATCTGAGGCAAAACAGCCCTAGAAATGTTGCTTTATTTAATAAAAAAGCAAAACAAGGATTATACCAGGGTCACTGGAGAGATTTGCTTTGGCGAAACGCATTTTTCAAGCAACTAAGAAATGGTTTTTAGGTGCAGTAACCAAATAGCACCAGATGGCTTCCATTGTTAACATTATATTCACTTATAGAACAAAGACTTAGAATGGAGTCTTATAAGTTGATTGACCTGGAGAGCCCGGGCTGTGAACGTGAGAGCTGTCTGGTAACTAGTTCGTCGCGTCTGCATATTTCACCTGACTCTGAGCAGCTCTTGAGAATTGGGGGCTTAGCAACGCCTCCAGTGTTTGTTAGTGAAAAAAGATATCCTCACTTAACAGGTAGTATACAAAGTCAGCCAGTCGGAAACGGGAGGCTATGGCGCACTCGCAAATATTTCGAGAGATCGGATTTGACGAAGGGGTAATTATGGGGGCTTTGGGTGAGGACAGGGTAGGAGATAAGTGAGAAATGTTCGTAGAAGCTTCAATCTGTCGATACTGACCGGGTCCTAAGTGCCGCCGAGATCGAAAATAAAGATTTAGGTTTGCGCACTAGAATTTTGGAGACAGCTGTGAGGTGGTTGAAGGTCCATGTGTGTTTGCACTAGACAGTGGTTTAGGTGAGCGGAAATGGGACGAATTACTTTTTTGTGGTCTGGTGGACGAGTGGAGTAGAACAAAGGATGGCTAGCAGTGTTTTGAGACAAATCTTAAACCACTTTGCAAGGCAGTCATAGGGTAGTTCTCAAGACAATTTTTAAAGGAAAGCATCCTAAGTCTATTTTTAGTGGTTCCCGAGGCAAGCAGGATGACTGGAAGGCCCTCGTAACAGACCAATTTGGAAGATTTATCTGCTATTGCAGAAAAAGTTGCCTGAGTAAGGTGCACACGTCTACTATTCATCCTCTCGTAGAGGGACCTCATAGAGCAAGTAATTCGTTTTGGGGAGAATATAAATGTCGCCCTTCCTCTTCAATATGAATTCGGGCAGATTATTTGATTATACTGAAAATAAAACTTAAAATTCTGGCCTTGTATGTGGCAAAGGCACCAAATATTTTTGTGCATTAAAGATTTGTCAATGAAAGACTGTTCAAACTATGCTTTGATTTTAAGTAGATGTAAATGAAAAGATGGCTCCCCGACTCAGTAATAAAAGCTTGGGATTGAAAAACTCTCAATTCTTAACGTTGAGGGATTGGGTTACTGATATTTCAGTGGTTATAGATGGCGGTATTGCCGGCTGCAATTGCGTATTCCTCATATAAATGAGAAATAAGAAGACAGCTATTGATGCAGAGTGGGATGAAGCCAGAATGTTAAGCGAGATAATAAAGTTGTATCTTAGGAACTTATATACTCAAATATATATCTAGTTGACCACTTGATGAATTATTCCGAGTTTGCAAAGCAGTGAATGTTTTAGCTTGTCTTTATTTAAAATGAGTCTATTTTTCAGTGATGTTGCTTCCAAACCGGTATGCTGGTCTACTTTTTAGATATATACTTGACAAATTTTTTAGTCAAATTAGTTGAATTCCACTTCACTTATGACAAAATAGATCAGTTCATAAGATTTTACATTCTCATTTGAAGGCGAGAAGGAAAAAAGTGACACTCCATTTGGCGTTGTCACCTGAGTTTGCACCTGACTGTAAGGTGTTTTGATATTTTCAGAAACCTGTGACTATATTCGTCTTCATTATCGTCACCAATGATTGTGCCCAGAAATTTGAACTTAAAAGGGCATTGTGAAATCCACTTTTTGAATGCCTAATTGGTTAAGCCCGCCTCAGGCCAGAATATGAAGTCAATCATTGAGTTGACTGCAATGGCATGGCCAGAATTCATTCTACCAAAAATATTAGTCAAAACTGAGGGATTTGACATCGCTATTACCATTAGTCGGTGCCAGGCATTACAAACCTTACTGCCCAAATTTCAGTCGGTAATGATGTCTCTACATTTCCAAAACACGGGGCATATTGACGATGGAACACTCATCGATTCTCAACGACGCCAAGGCACCACTAAATTTGATGATGTTATTGACATCTTCGTCTACTTGAAATATCGCGGAATAACGGAAAAGCATTGAATTGACTCGCACCCGAAATTGGCTTTTATCGGAGATCGGAATCTCATCGGCCTTTTATAGATGCAGATATTGGACATTTTATGGAGAACTCGTATATTAAAAACGGATGTTTTTTTCCGATTTCTTTCAGATCGTTGGGACTATACTGGTACTCGGCACCTCGAAGGAATTTACAATTTCTCCAGGCTTTTTTCGCAAACAGTCAACACCTGTGTGTGAACAATGACTGGTCTCATGTTAACGAACCCGATATCAATTCCATGCGGTCAACTTGTTGGGCTGCATGCGTTTGCACATCGTTGTCCCGCGCCAATTTAAAATGGAGAGATGTTGGAAGAAGAATGTCCACAATGGAACTTAATGAAATCAATGTCACACCCCTTCAGCCGTCTCACAGCTTTCACATAGACTAAAACGAATGGACAGGTTATTAAGTCCCTTGCATCAGTCAAGAAAGTATTGATCGAGTGGATTTGAAGTGATCTGTTAAAAGCGTCAAGTAGGGCAAGGT
>JAUOZQ010000403.1:0-41161 GCA_030710315.1 Anomotaenia brevis
GATTTCAATGATTGCGATGAATTAATTAACCCTTGCGTCATCAGATGATGATGATCGAGTCATTAATGTTGTGCAGGCTCATTATTCAGCTTTGCGAAGCTCTGCGGAGGATGTATATTCTCAGCTACTGCGTCGTTCCGCTGTGGACTTGAAGGAACAGTTACTCAGTAGCAGTAGCGCTGACCACGCAACCGTCGTGGTTCTCTTTCTAATGAAACCTTGTAAGTCCACAGTTTGTAAGTATCTCTCACAAGTCCTCTACTCCCTATGGTGTAGCATTTTAGAGGATCGATGCATTATCGATTGGGAAACAGTTCAACCACTACTCGAGTAGCCCAGTACAGTTTGACAAGGGTAAGTCATGTGAATGAAGTCAGTACTGTGGCGTCATCTGCAAAGAGCTGCAATCTGGAGGGGGGCTTCATCTGCGTATCAGTCCTTAATAGTTGCATTTGAGAGCAAAAGACGGAATAGTACTAGTCATTTCGTCTTCATAGATCACTAAAGTGCTGCCCAAGGTCGTTGCAGCCCAGCCTTGACATTTGTTAATAAATTATGCATATCCAAGTTCAGTTTTCAATCCGGGGATTTGTTAAATTGTGACAAAATCGGCGAGTAATAATTTACTATCCTGTTAAAAATAAGCAATCGATTAAATTCACAGCAAAAATAGACAATATTAATTACTTTCCGGAGAATCAAGAGTCACATACCGTGGAATCCATGAAAAGTTAAATCAGCAAATACCTCTATTGAATCATGATGTTTTTTAATTGTACTTAGGTCGATAAAGTGGTCAATATTTGGGTGAAAAGGTGGTACAATGCATGCATTGCCCGAAATGCAGAGAAATGATTGAGAAAGTGAAAGGCTGTAACCCAGTGATTCGTGACAACGAACAATGCAGTTGCAAATTCTTCTCCGTGTTCCTTAATGGCTGGGATAGTCACAGAGAGGCTTCACACTATCGTAAAGCACTCCAAAAAACACCTGAGCTGTCAGGCTGCTGTTTCGATTGCATTGCCAACACTACCTTGGTCACCAGAATGCACTGAATTGGGAGAAAAAGTTCATTAGCAAAATTAGGGTGTCGTTAGACCTTGGCAAAGCGCAAGACACCAACACGCTTCAACATCACCCACATCTTTGCTGGTATTCTGGCCGTAAACAATGAGTCGAGCATATTCAAGTCAAGCCAAAATGACCTAGATCGAGCCACAATGAAACTCTCGTATTACATTCACAACATCCCCAAAAGGTCATTTTCAGTCGACTTGGTGAAGTAGGAGAAGCTTTCTCTCTATTCCAAACAACGGGGTAATGATCTTTTGGACCACATCTTGGAGGGCGTGGCAGTTTATTCATGTGGATTCCTGATTCCTGATTTCTGACTGTTTTACAAAGTGAGCGTTTTCAGGTAGACACAACGGATTCTCCGTCAAACAATGGAATACTCAGCCCATCATCAAGTTGTCAATATACATCTGCCGGCAATCATAATCTACGTTGAGAGGAATCGCGTTATTGCCATAGGAATTTTTAAAGCATTTAGAAGTCGCTAAACCGCCAAAGCAGCGCCTTCTATCGGCGTCATTAAAATAATGGAAAATGCAACCGAGGAGAGGCGGGATTTGGTGCCAGTCGATGAAATCCTCATCCGTTTTCTTTTCAACCGATTTCGTTAGGACAATAACTCCCTTTGCGGATCAGTTTCTCAATCACAAAATATCGCAAAATTTTTCAGCTAAATTCTTGCCGCAACTCAATGAGAATATGAGTGATGCGCCTCCTATAACTTTACAAACACATTCAACTCACAACTATAGTGGTTGGTCTTAAAATTGGCTTACAAAATTTTATTTGGACAGCAGAAAACATAGAGATTTTGTTTGACACGAATGCGAGCAACGTTTCGATTTCGGCCAGAATGGCAGCGAAGCTGGAGGTACTTCTAAGGGTTCGTCGAGGTTCCACTAGAGCGTCTACAGCTCTTGTGCAACTCTTCTTTACACAGCCTGGTTATAGATCGCCATTATTTCTTTTGCTCGCACTCGAAATGAAAATTATTAGGAATTCAGGAATAGTCACCAGGACTCCCTTGCCCCCTGCATGAGTCACATTGGCACCGTCTTCGATCCCAATGTCAACATTTTCCCCCTCGAAGACGAATGCGACCTGCCCTATAACGACCCAACTCCCAACCCCCATCTCCCCAAGCAGTGCATCCAGTTAATCTCGTTATTCACACAACTGTTCCAGTCTTCCTTTCGTGCTATCAGTATTATGTAGTAACCGCATATTGGATGTTATAAAGAAGTTGCGCATTAAATAGACCACTTACAGATTTCCTCGAGAGAAGTTATGAGTACTGGAATGGTTAGTTTTTGAGAATAAAGGTTCAGAAGTGCATTATAAGGAATTCCATTTTAGACCAGAAAGATGTGAGATCAAGTTTGTGGAACACAGTTTCGACTCTGCTTCGTTGATATGAGTGCCATTGCTGACAGCCCTGCGATATTTGGAATTAACGGGGCTATGTAGTAGATATCAAGTAGGTCCTCTTTATTGGTTGAACAGACTGGGATGACGAAACATCTGAATTACTTCCCTTGAGAAACAATTAAAACGGCCTAAAAATATTCACTCCTGAAGGAGAGATATGGAATATTTGGTAGTCGTTTCCTCACCTGCTATATCTCCAGATTATTATATTAAGAATTTTCTGATTATCTCGAACCTTTCGTTATTATCTATTTGATATGTACAGTTGTAGAAGTCGTTGAATAAAGTTGGAGTTACCACGCGTCCCGTCACCTGTGGCCGTGATCTAACTCAGCGCTTACTAATCAGACCACTTTAGATATCATAGCACCTCCATACTTTGCATTACCATCTGATTCTATTCATCCCAAAATAGACACTACTTAAGACCATTCACGTTGACCCATCGATTTTACATATTGCTTGGTATTCAATAAGGACGCACCTATCACCGCAGCCTATGCACAGCAGTCTTGGTCACAAACTTCGCTCTAGCCAAACTCACGATTCCTTTCAAATTAATTTTAAAAGTACTACAACAGTAAGTCTCTTACTCTTAAATTAAGCACTCCACCGCAAAAATGCTTATTTTAAATCCCACCTTAAAATTCACTGAATAAATTGCTATTACTTCAGCCACAATTATTTCAACCGAAACTCGTCGTTTTCAAGTATTAGAAGTCAATGAAAGGTAATACTACCTGGTTTGTTTTAAAATTTAAAAGCATTTAATCCTAACCTAGAGAGGAACTATTTTTGAATCAACTAAGTTTCAAGTTAATTTGAAGCTAAATGAATTTGGTGAAGGGTATTATCTTATTTTTCTTAAGAAAAGGCTATTGCTGGATGGTTAAAGACATCGCTCAATAAAAAATATTGTGGCTAGTTATATGAATTATAGCAGAGAAGCTAGTAATTGAGAACGTAGAATAAAAGGAATGATTTATAACTGCAATTTTGATTTTGAAAACTCAACTCAAACGTGATTTCGATTTTGCTAGTCATTTACATGTTAGCTCAAAACTGACTTTATTTATAGCTTGGTATTTTCATCAGTGACTCAAAAGCTGGATGCTGTTAGGGTATTAACGTTTTATAGTAATGATACTTTGGAAATCAGATGGAGACAAAGTGGGTCTTGTATAGCACTACTATCAATGAAAATCAATGTAAAGCATTATCTGGATGTCCGAAAAAGCAATCTACTCTAATGCATACCCTCAAAAATGAACCACCGATGTTACTTAACGGCACTGTTGGCACCCCTTTACTCATCTAAGTCGGTTCTCCCAACAAAGTAGGCCATAGTTAAGATAAATCACACTGGCCCATCAAATCTATACATTGCGAGGTTACAAAAAAGGGAGGTAATATCACCACAGCACTATACCAAAGTCATATTTCATTTTTTATGTTATTCAATGAACAACACACGAAGAAGCCTCGAACTCAAAACTAACCTTCCGACTACTCATTCCTCCCCTAGGTCTTAAGAATAACCAAAAGAGGAAATGTCCAGACTGTACATTTAAAGCGCCTTTTCTTCATAACATCTAAATTGCTGGTTCTACATACTACCGATAACACGGAAAGTGGGGTAGGAGCAGTTTTTTGACTAACGAGAGTCACTGTATGCATTACTTTGGGTGGTGTTGGGTAGGGTCGCCATAGAACCAGTCACATTGGAATTCGCAGGGGAGGATTTTCAATGATAATACAAATTTAGCCGAGTAGAGAAGGAGAAAACGAATACAGATGAAAAACAAAATATTGCATAACCTCTTTCACAAATGGCCTTATTCAATTTGGAGCAAGATACTCCCACGCATTCCTCTCATAACCATCCAGAATTTGCTCGGTGACAATCGCACAACGGCTCTTGCAGTAGCTAGCTAGACGTTTCATTCTATCCACGTCGATTAGCGCTACACTTTCGGGGATGGTTTGAAGAAACCGCGAGAGCTCCTCGGCGGCTCTCTGGAGTTCGTTTTGGTTTGAGTGGAGTAAGAGTGATTCGTTGTTTTCTGCCAGAATGGCAGCAAAGATGAAGGAGCTTACGAGGGTTCTTCGAGATTCCACAAGAATGTCCCCAGCTCTTGTGCTCCGGCTCTTTACATTGCCTGGCTCCAAGGATGTCTCGATTTGCTTGGTGAGCTCGATCTCCTGATTCAATGAGGCCATTTGATTGCGATAGTCTTCATAGTAGAAGTGAAACTGCGTCTTGAGACTCTTGTTTCGGTCCCACAATAAGCCACGGTGGTAGTTGCAGGTGAATGGTCTGTGCACATCACGGCCTTGGAGGCACAACCAGCAGAATCTGTAACCGCAATGACGGTTCCCGCAGACCATGTCGTTGCAGCCCGAGATTTTCTCAATCCTCGTGTAGCACTTGGGACAGTGCTTGACTTTTCCAAGCAGTTCCTCGGGGGTATCCAAAAACATTTCCAACTGAATTGGGGAAAAACACGTTTATTCAAAAGCGGACTTTCTGATTCAAAAATGGAACCATTATAATTTTCCCCTTTTCAGCACAGAAAATAGATGATATATAAGATTAACCCTTAGATTCGATTCCCGACCATCCATTTTGCTGGCAAAATTATTTGACTCCTGTCTCCTCCGGCACGAAAATTAATAATCTAGAATTAGCTATCACATCCCTTCGAAACATCACTCAAAAATTCATTAAATTTTAAACTTATTTACAATTATTAATAACGTCACCATTTTGCTTCAAAATTAGTTTAAATAGCAATACCATTGAAGAGCGGCAGTGAAAGTAACTTATGCATCTCCCACATCATGCAACATAAAGTGGTATATTGCAATTTCCCCTAATATAATTGCAAAAAGCGACTGTAATATGGACTCGCTTTCTTGTATAAAATTTTATGATAATCAGCAATTTTCCTATTATCGAATCCGCAATAGATTGGAAGCACTTAAGTTTTCTATAATTTCACCATCAATCCTTAAATGCGATATTCGCCCATCAATTTTTCCCAGCAGAGTTATGTGACTACTGACTCGTCTGTCAAAAAAATTCAAAAATATCACCCAGATTTTCATTTAATTTAAAGTTATTTTTCTAGCGACGCTATCTTTCAATATTGGCAACGGGAGATTCTTATATGACTCCATATTTGTGCACCATTAATTTACGTATTATTTTATCGTTTAACTGCAAGAATGTAACTAAAATTGAAATTGATTGTCATATTTATAATTGAAATATTTTTTGGTATATGAAAGGAAAAACATGTAAAATAAATGAACACCTACCGTTCTCTTCCACATCTTCATGTGCTGACAAAGCAGTGGTTGATGGTAATCGTTGCCACAGGCAAAGCAGAACTCCGTCTTGCAGCCTGGACAGGCCACTCTGTTGGTGATCTTCAGTGCCGTCTCCCACTCCGAATCCCTGACTGAGGCGCATATAATTCTCTCACAACGAGGACCAGGACACCACGAGAAGGAAGGGTGATGTGCCACAAACTGATTCACCACGGATTTCTGATAGCGCTCCAGAGTTCCCGTAGCTGGCTCACAATTTGGTTCGGCTCGAGTTTGAGGATGTGCAAGTAGGTCAAACAAGCTTTCGTCGGAGATAATGTAATTGCAGCCGCAGGCCAGACATTGCACCCCATTCTCCACGTTCTCGTCGTCAACCTTACACTTTGCCTGCCTTATCCAACAGGTCTTGCAAAAATAGTGACCACATCCCAGTGCCAGTAGTTCATCTATTACACCAAAAGACCATTGCTACTTAATACCCAACAGTAGAACACATATTTGCAATCGATCAAATACACACCCACCTGATGGGACCTCTTCATAGCACATCTCACATTCACCATCACTTGTTCCTTTCACTACCGAAAGCTCAGTGGGACAATCTGGAGACCAGCCATCAGGTTGGTGTTTTTGAAGACTTATGACTGGCGCATCGCTCATATACTTGTCAATACCTCTCCAGATTGTGGCTGAGAGGAACTTTGCAGGATTTTCGTACTCGAGAAAGCGTTTCAGAAGACTATTACTGTCCCATCGAAATCGACTCAACAGAAGCCGAATGAGGGTCTTATCGAGGGGTATCAAAGCCTGCAGCTCTTCAGTCGTCTGGTTTATCATGTCAATAATATCACCGGACGAAACCGTTCTAATACTCTGCGAGGAAGAGAAAATCAAAACAAATTATACCAATGTCACCGATAAAGTCAGGCAAAATATGATAAAGAAGTCAATCGCTTGTGTGGGTGTTATTCAAAGTCGACTCGAAATAGTACACGTACAGGACTCTAAAGCTGTACCATTGTTTAAAATCCTGGGTATTTATGTACAAGTAGGTTTGATAGGATTTAAGAAGTCGAGAGGAACCAGACTCACCAAATCTTTGTTCTCAACTGAGTTTTGGCACGAGTAGAAATTATTTCCAGCCTTTGTCATGGTTGTGTTCTTGAAAACGGAATGCGGTTTACGAATTCCCAACTGTAAAAAATATTGCAGAGGACTTGAAAAGCAAAGGAAGGGTAGCTTATCCGGACGTCCCAACAACTTACGTCTGACCTGAATGCAGGTGATTCAAGCTATGCGGCCATTCGATTTCACAGGCCATCAAATTGCATGCACAAAATACCAGCCAATTAGGTTGATTACCTATGGGTGCTCGGCTTTGTTTAAACGAGTCGTTTGCTTCCACATACAAGCGCTAATGACTTGGTGACCTTAAACGCATGCGGGGGCGGGGGTGGCTAGAAAGATGGGGTTGTTTTATGATCCGAACAGATGATAAAAGTCGCCATGGGATTGGAGTCTTGCTAATCAATAACTGCGCTGGGCGCATTCTGCACTGTTAAGTTGATTAAAGTCTCCAACAGCCTCAATTGTTTATGCAAATAGCAAAAGCGTACTTTCGTAAAACGATGTTTGGAAGGCTACAATTACTCTAAACATTCCACCTACTCAATTCGTGTCCTTGGCAATATTTGGCCGATTTTGAATGTTTCAAGAATTACTATGGCAATAGCAGGATCCCCCTCAACCTCTGGAGAATAAAAACCATAAATGTATAACGATGGAGATTATAAATGCCGGCAAGGATGTGAATGCGCAACTTGGAGATGGGTGCTCCCAATGAGTCTATGTTTGACTAACACAGTTTGATGCTATTTGCATAAACAATTGAGGCTGTTGGAAACTTTAATCAACTGAACAATGCAGAATGCGCACAGTGCAGTTATTGATTAGAAAGACTCCAATCCCATGGCGACTTTTATCACCTGTTCGGATCATAAAACAACCCCCTCTTTCTAGCCACCCCCGCCCTCGTATGCGTTTAAGGTCACCAAGTCATTAGCGCTTTTGTGTGTGGAAGCAAACGACTCGTTTAAACAAAGCCGAGTACCCATAGGTAATCAACCTAATTGGCTGGTATTTTGTGCATGCAATTTGATGGCCTGCGAAATCGAAAGGTCGCATAGCTCGAATCACCTGCATTCAGGTCAGACGTAAGTTGTTGGGACATCCGGATAAGCTTCCATTCCTTCGCTTTTCAAGTCCTCTGGCATATTTTTAACAGATGGAAATTGGTAAACCGCATTCTGTTTTCAAGGTTGAGGAGTTCTGTTGCAAGAGTGAAGGAGGAGAATATCCGTGCTCACAAGTGTCACTATGAACCCCATAAATATACTTGAATATTGAAACTATATTATTTCGTAGCCAACATGTGACTGAATTTTGTTCCAACTACTCAGTGTTCTCGCACTTTTGACGATTCCGTGTTATTACTCATATTGCTGAATTATGATAATGTATCATAAGTGAAGTGCATTTAATAATCAAAAAGTTTTAATCCAAACGTCTCAAGTGAATAATGTGATGAGGATATTTTGCAATACGAAACAATGGAGCTGTATGTGCTTTAGTTGGCCAGATTTGGGAAAATTTTCATTCATCTGTGCTTAAAACACTGAATTTAAGGTGTAACTCGGGAGAGCATTGTTTCTGTACTTAGCAACCCAAAGGATATACTACTGGGCCCTTACCTAGTTCAAGCTGGTCGAACACAACCCAACCCACCAGATCCAGAGTTGTTCACTTCCAATTCATGTACTAGTGGGAATTCATTTCCACAAGAATTTAATAAATGCTGGATAATCACTCTGGGTTTAAGCAATGGCACACTTTCACCTTGGAGTCAAGAAAAATCGTTATTCAAGAAAGACGGCAGCATTACGCACACCATTTTTACTGTTTAAATGGTTAAGTGAAATGATCACGTTTTGGCAGTTTCCTCCTTCCAGTATTCATTTGAATCTTGAAAAAATAAGCGTTCCTTTTTGAGATTGCTGTATAAAAATGATATGGTTTCACTTTGATTTAGTGCGTTTCATCTCGTAAGCATTGATGCACGCTGCATGATGTATAGGTGCATTTCTGCAAGCTCGTTGCTTGACATTTTGGTGTATTATAGGTTAACTAATGCGGAATCGTGAAAAACTTATTAATGCTCATAACAAACACTTATTTAGTGACCATGATTTATGGGCCTTTAGCGGTTAGGCTACTTAAACAAACACAGTAGAAATAGTATATTTCAAATGTGTTAACGGATTCGTGGGTGACAAATGAACCTGTTGGGTAGTCAAAAAAACTAATAAAACCTCATTATTGAGGAGCGTTTATGATCGTCATTTTGTAGAGATTCAAATAAGAAGTCGACTTGCGCCACCGTTTTTAGAAGAACTGAGTGAGGGAGTTTAACTGAAGAATTTGCTACAATTTCTTTGGAACCAACAATTCGCAATTTGTACTAATCAAAATCTCGGAGAATTGAGGCTGTTGTTGTCCTTTCAAGATGTTTCCACTATTTTGTCCAACCCCTGTATGTCGTAAACAATCGGAGCGAGTAAAGTGCAGATATTATTAGCTTCACTAGCAAAACCCCGCTTCGACAAAGAACAATGGAAGAAAGCAGTGGGCATTGACCTTATGCTTCAACATAACACCCACAAGGTAGCACAAAAGATAATTTCGCCTCTCCAGTAATTGATAAGCAGATGGATTGTTTCAGATTCTTACTGCAAAAGGTATGAATCCTTTTTCATGCCCAATCTTTCTAACGCTGTGTTCAACTTCTCGTTGACGACCAATTGCACAAGAATGAAAATCACTCTGGCTGTACCTGAAATACATTTGAATTCGATTACACCCACCTTATAACTTTTGCCATGTCTTCAACCTAGTTCCAAATTAGTTTTCGGCTATAAACGACAAAGTCAAGCAAGCAGCACGTATTAGTAGCTTTCCGATTTCACTACTTTACTTTGAATCTGACCTGTTTTAATTCAAGTGTAACCATTGCAACCATTGGTGAATCTTTCTCCCTCCATCGTCTTCTCATTTGTCCTCATCATAGGCCAAAAAGTACCACTGGGTCCCAATTGGTTTACTAGTAATGGAAGCCAACAAGCGACAGGAAGCGCTCCAAGAATCTGGCCAGTTTTCCATCCAAGTATTATGGCGCCTGTGCCCTATTCACCCGGACTTCAACCCTAGACCCCGAAATGTCAACGTAACCCCTCTCCGACAAAGAAGAATCGAAGCTGGCCACTTTCTCTTTCAAATGCTATCTCATTCCTTCTTAGTACTTCATAGTTCTAGCCTTACATTGTACCTATCATCTAACTGCCCTGTGTTGCATCCTATTGTGGGTTCGAACACAAAGGCTACATAGAAGTTCGAGGTTTTAGTTCAGAAGAGGAAGTCGTAACATTGAAAGTCAGAATTAAAAAATTATAAATAAATTACAAAGTTGACGCAATGCATAGATAACTGATATAGAAAAAAGAGATTGGCATTTGCTAGCTACTAAGGGTGACCTTACAGATGATAATCATAAGTTGTGATTAGGTCGACAAGTATATTGTCGTTTTAGAACACTAATTATGTGTTTTTATAATTTTAAATTTTGTTTCATATACTAACACGAGGACACCGGAAGAAAAGGTGGAAAACCAAGAAAAATGAAACCCGATAAGAAATAAATGACAGCTAGTAAATATTAAGATAACTATAAACACTGCATCAAATTACAATCAGTTATTCTAAGTTTCACATCAACTAGTGCATATAGTGGGTCTATACTCTTCTTACAAATGCTGCTTAATCAATTAGTAGAATAATCGATTGTTGTACAGTATTTCCTCGCAACTATGCTCATCGACGACTATCTCCAATTTACGACTTCGCTTCTGGTGGTATTTATTAAGAAATGTCCAATTATGCTTCGGGTTAAATTTTAGATAGAAGCGTAACTTTAGGCTGCCGTGTTATACGTAGTTTACGACTTTTTTAATGCACTGTTGGATGTTTTTTTGCAATGTTAATTTTTAGAAATTAACAATGCATTCGAGGCCATGAATCCGCCATAGTCGTTCTGAGCGGGAATTGTAATTAGCACCGTTTAGTGACTACCAAGAAGCTTTACATAATCAACAGAAATTTCTAAAGAGAGATTTACGTGAATAGTTCCTTATGAAAAATGCAAATGATGTAGGTTGTTAATTCAATTAGCTCTAGAATTTCATAAAGTACAATATCTTTTATTCCAGACGTCTGTAACCTATCATGTCTGAATAGTCTTTGTTGAATATTTGAGCAGTGGGGGCAGTTGCATTGTCTGAGTCTATCTAATTAGTCATTCTAAATTTATTAGTTACTTTTGAGTCCGAGAGAGCAAGTATCACCCCCCATATCGGCGAACCATACAATTGAAAGGATAGCATTGTCTCAGGCTCGCACAAAGCCGTCCACAAAACCTAGCACTGGATACCCCGTAGCTAATCGAATTGTGTTAGTCATGTCCTCTGTTTCTATCTCTGGAGTGCAACAGGCACACTTGCAGTTCTCTAATAAACGTTCCAGTGCGCGCGCCTCTCCTTAACTTCTCCACCCAGGCACGGGACAAGCGTAAAGTGGGTAGTTCACCAATCTTGTGAGAACTTGTGTAGTCTTTTCCGCTACAAATTGGGAGGGAACCCTTTCACCGCAATCTGGAGGGATCGCCCCAACTCCTCCGATGATTACTCTAAGAAGATGGTCGCTTATGTAGTCTTCCCACTGCCTAATCACACGGACGTTTACAGGACTAATTCAAGCTACCTGAGGATTGCACATCTCCTGATTTATTCCTCAACTCAACACTACTCAATTCTCGATTTGTGTAGTTTTCTCATGCAAATGCATTCATTAAAATCACACGAAGCTTTTGTAAAAAGGTTTTATTGCTGTTTGATAATTACTTTAACTATTTCATTTCACACCGTTAATCTAGAATGATTTTATAGTTTGTGGTTGTCATTCACTGATTTATTTTGACGTTTACGTCTTTAGTCGGATTTTAACAAATCACGACTTCTCAGTTCCGTGCCTCCCTCGCCCGTAGTTAGACGGCTCATCAATTACGTAAAAGCGGGCTCCGAAAAGGAGGAGGAATGGAAATAAAAGGCTGTAATATTCCTTTTAAGGAGACTAAAGAAGAGCAACCAGTTAGATGAATTGGAGCGAGCTGTTGTCAGTCAGGATAGCAGTACTCGCTGTGTCACCATTCCCCGTACCTTGGATAACCGCCTCCAGATAATTTTGTTTTCTAATCGTTTTCCTTCATTTTTTCTTTTTTGTTCCTTACGCTATGCTGAATTCGTGTTGAATTGAGTGTACACGAGATTCTCCGTCCGTGGTTTCGCTGGCCAACAGCAAAGCGAGAAATTGGGTCACGTTGTGGAATCCTTAATTCAACACGCGCAGCCACTCTCTGTTACCGTGGCTACAGGTCAACAAGAAAAATTATAGCAAAGTAAATGACATGTGATCGACTCACCTTAGTACTTCAGGGATCTTCTTTACGTTGTAGTCATTACTGATCACGGGAGGGAAATCAGTCTACTTATATGTATCAAAGTATAAAACGAATTTGTCAAGGCGTTGAAAAAATAACGAAAATTATTTATTTCTGCCGAGGATCACAATCCTGGGGTGACAAGGAGACTAGAGGGTTCTGACTCAGTTGCCACAGCAACTACTCTCAACTCATACCGGTAATTGGATAGAAGCACATAGAGCGCCAACCACCCAGAATAGAGGTTTCGATGAAATCAGTTTGGTAGATATCCCAGTTCTTGAGCATTCGGTTACCACTATCATACAGTTTGTTATTCTGAATAAATTTGGAAGAGTTTATATATTTTCACAGTGGCACAATGCTTCAAAAACAACTAGTGTCTCGGTGTGAAATTGTCTTGATTTCGCAATAGCAGCATATAGGCTTCGGTGCAGTTAGAAAGTGTGGCTTTGGCTTTTGATAACACAATATACTTTTGTATAATGGAATATCTTTACTCCGTTCCACCTTCGAAAAGAACAATTTGTAATCATTGCCTAACTCAACGTTCTTTAAATCGTCCAGACAAGACCAGATAACAATTAATTTTCTAATTATTGCTCATCGAGAAGCTAAATCGGATCATTAGATGGCCAGTAGTGTCACTTTGAATATTTGAGAAGTGGATAACCTCGTTGTAAAACAAAAGTACAGTTGCTTAAATGAAGCTATTAAGTTACATTAAACAATGGCCATTATCCAGTCTGAGTGATCTATGCATGGCTTCGAAGTTTTCGTCGTTATTTATTTATTGTGCTCGGTTACGAATGACTGGACGGTTGGTGTATCTGGAAATTATGGGATTACTGGCCTATCGGAGCTCCCTTTATTCTTTTTTGTCAGCGCTCTATCAGCTTCTATTCTATGACTTTTGCGCTTTAACGGTAATTGCCATGGCAACTGAGCCACCATCCTCCAGTTTCCTCGTCATCCCTGTAATTTGACCAAGACAGAGATTAAAAAGTTTCTTATTTTATTTCTAGACGCTTGTAACAATTCTCTTTTTATTTATTTTCGGCTTTAGCAATATACATCTAATTTTTTAATTTCGTTGAATGCTCGTTAGATGAAACAGATAAAATTGGTTGATTTAACTTTTCAGTGTTAAAGGTGCATATGAACTTTTATCGTGTCGGTAAGGTAAACGGTGTACGACCTGTTGTCATCAGTTTGTATTCTTTATTTGTTTTTCTATTAAAATAGGGTCACTTTTACGTCATTGATGACTTAGTAGCGTCTTAGAAATACACTTAGATAAGTGCACAATCAGAAAAGTAGCAGAAGAAGTCCCGTAACTTCTCCAGTTGCGTCGTTGGTGCTCTCAATTCATAATGTCTGTTGCATCTCAAACATTTCCCACAATATTACCTATCCGTCCACGTATGCGAAAATAATTGGATTTGGCAGTTTCTGTTGCTAAAATGAAAAAAAATAGGCACAATGTAGATCTGATAATGAGCATATCAGGAATGTAATTGAGGTAAAGCAGGAGCCTCCCAAGCCCTCCACAACACTGCAAACAGGTGAATGAGAGGGATGCTAGTCAATCTGCATGAATGCATGAAACCTACTCCCAGTGATGCGTGCATTAGGCATTGACCTAAGAAAAGCCTGCAAAGCTATGTGTGGAGGATTGGATGACTCCTATTGTGTTATTGAATTTGCCATCTCCGTCAAGCCACAGCCGCTGCCAGCGTCACATCATGCACTTCCGCCTCGAGGAATCATTGATGCTGTTTGTACTTGGTGGACAAATCTAGAGGCTCCAGCTGCCGCTGCTGGTCTTTTCCTGCGTAGATTCCTGCAAGAAAAACACGAATATTAGATGATGGATTAGGGTGAGGATTGAAAGATGCAGCAAGATTTGAAGTAGCCGTTGTGGGGATGGTAGATAAATATTTGGAGGAGAGGGAGAAGGAGGGGGAGAAGCAGGAGGATGAGTAGAAAGAGGAGAAGGCGGAGTATTGATGTTGCGGAGGACTTTGCAGACATGTCGTCGACTGAAGAGGGGATGCCGCAAATGATGTTGGTGTGGTAGGCTCAGGCAGAGAAAGAGACGGGAGAGTGTTTGGCGTTCTGTTACTCACTGCACCACGATTTTCATAGGCCGAGTACGAATTGCCAGGAGAGTCGATGAGATCGGCGACGGCGAAACTATTGGTGGATCAGGTCACAGTGGGTTTGGTAGGTGGAGTAGAGTGCGGTGGTGATGCGACGGAGGTAGTCGGTGCAAATGCGAAGCTAGCGGCGTCGAGGTTATGGGGTGACTGTGTGGTGGAGGCGTGGATGAGATGTATATGCTTTTCCAGATGTCTCTTTCCTGAGAATCCGCGATCACAATGTGGGCAAGGGAAGAGCTTCTGTCCATATGTCCTGTGTGTCCACTGGTGCCTTCGCAAATCACGTGGCGTCACGAAGGCCATGCTACACCTCACGCAGACGTGCTTGCGCTCCTGCAAGGAAAAGGGAGAGGTGAGCTAAGAGGAATTCCCAAGTTATTTAGCGCCATAACATGAGATGACTGCGAATGGGAAATTTGAGCTTGCACGAAATGAAAGCATCGAGGTAGATGGATGTGTGAGGAGGCCTGACTGTGTGTCTTTGTGGGTGGGTAAGTAGGTGGGTGGGTGGAGGAGTGAGTGAATGTGAGTGTGTGTGTGGGGGGGGGAAGAACACACGTTTGAATGTGTTTTCATGTGGCAGAGGAGGTTGGAAGAGGCAGCAAATATGCGATAGCAGGTGGGGCAGGCGTGTGGTTTATCGCCGGTGTGAGTGCGCTGGTGGAGGATGGCAGCGGAGAGGGTGGCGAATGCCTTGTCGCAGAACGCGCAGTGGAAGGGCTTCTCGCCGGTGTGCACTCGACGGTGGCGCGCTAGCATGGAAAAGCGGTTGAAGGCCTTCCAGCAGTCGGGGCACACGTGATCACGCCTCCCTGTTCCTCTCCTTCTTCTGCTCCTCTTCGTGATCTCGTCAGTGGCATCGGGGTGCGTAACTCTTACTGCTCTCCTATCCTCTCCTTCTCTCTTCTCCCCTGAAATTCGACTTCCCGATTGCATCTCTGGAGTAGAGTGGACTATACTCAAATGCTGCCCCTGTTGTTGCCCTTCGTCGTCGCCGTCATCGTCAACATCCTCGTCGTGTCGATGACACTGCTCGTCGATACTTGCAGTTCCGATTGAGATCTGCTACTGCGTGAGCACTTGCATGCTTAGAAATATACCTGTTTCGATCGATCTGCTCGATCACGTAAGTCACTGGCACTGAAGTTGGTTAAATTATTGCTGGATTCCATGGAGTCCTGAAACATACCGCTTAGGGGATTAGTGCGATGCATAGTTGTTGGAATGGAGTTGTGAATGTGAGGAGTCTGTGCAGGTCTCGTCTTAACCATAGAGAGCGAAGTTGTTATCTGACGAACTGCGATTGCCTCACGGTGTTTGATGCGCTTAGAGCAATAAAGCCAGCCATTCGGCTACCGGGTGTTGTTGTATCTCCAGAAAATTATATTTATAATTTTCTGATTATCTTGAAATGTAATTTATTTATCTGTATTTTCTGTATAATATGTACACTTGTTTAAGTCGTTACTATGACGACTTGCACTTTGTTGAATAAAGTTTGGAGTTTCGACGCGTCCCTTCACTTGTGGCCGTTACCGAACGTAAAACGAACTAACCAAACTATTTTAGGTAGCAAAGCAGTTCCGTACTTTACATTAGGTGTCTTACTGATTGGTTGCTGATACTAGTGCGTGCATCGCCTATAAAAGTGGTCCTTATCCATTAGCTAGTGATGAATCGGGAAATTGTGTCTGAGGTCATTTCGATCGTGCATCGGGGTGAGTCACCCGCCTTAGTTACTCCAAGTCCTACCATGTTATGTAGCCATTAAATTTCTCCAAAAGTTTCATTGGTATTTTAATAAAGGAAACATTAGAGTTTTATAATAAATCCGTCTCTAATTTCAACAAATTTGCAGAGGAATCAACTACCTCAGACTTAATGTGGAGTCTATCGCCAGGAATGAGAAAAAGAGAATTCTTTGGCAGAGCAATAATATGAAGATGAGTGTTACAATTAAGAAATAGGCCCTTTATTTAAAAATTGTTTCCTTAGGGCTGTAAAAGTAATGTCACCTATAATGGGCTTGCTACGGTTCCAGAATCGACTCCACTTTCTTAGAGTTTTCAATGAGTTCATGGGTTAATGGGCCTTTTTCGCGATTAGAAGCATTTGAACATTGAGCATGGGAAATCAATGAGCAAGGACAAATACTTTTAGATGTTGCGTGCCTCTTACTTTTGAATTGTCCAGTGCCTGCTGATTCTAACCGTGTTTTTTGTTCGACCCCTCCTTAGAAAACTGAATTTTAAGTTCAGCTGGCAATCATAATTACTTTGCAACTAAGATGATTCTGTGTTTTAAAGCACTTGCAGTACTTTCAGCTATAGACAAATGAAGGTTCTGATCAGCAGAAGAAGAAGAACTAGGACTGCTAGCGGAAATCGGCAACTCCATGACCTCCAAACGCATTTTGCAGTCCAATCCTATTAGATATTGCGCCCGTGCCTCCGAAGCCGTCAAGGTCAACTCAGAGAAAGTGTCAAGCAGAATTTCTATCTACCAAGTCCGATGGTCCACTGTGACCTTCTAGCATCACTGAGGCGACTGAAATTTTTCGCTTTGGAAGTGGCAGCATCTCAACACCTCATTTCCGTTAGTGATGAGACTCTGTGACATTTTCCGACTACTGCTCACCTCTCACCAATCAGCCCATTAGGATGCACCTACGATCATTCGGTTACCCACTTCTCCACATTCATCTACCCAATGGGTGTCACGTATGCCATCAACCGTAGTTTGCGAAATAACCGCAAAGCTGTTATACATAACACAGGTTTGAATATTTGTGTAAATATTCTGAGGAAACTATTGATGCATGAAAGCCATTTTCACCAGTGTTCAATGAAATAAAAGTTAAGCTTATTTCTAATGTCTTGCTGATTTAGAAGACTAATAGCATGACAGCTGGTTTTCTCCTTTCTTATATAAAGCCTTTAAACAAGACTAGGCGAGAACACGAAATATGAAATCGTGTTTTTACTATTAGGATCTCTTGGTAATGGGCAATTTTGCAACGTACCATAAAGGGATTCCAGTGTATTGAATTACCTCTCTCAGCTTCATCACAAACAACCTACGTGTATGCCTAAAGGCATTGTAAAAACGTGAAAGATAGATTTCGATGAAGTAGCTAGGTGATTTTCTGGTCACGGAACCATTGCCTCAAATGACTTTGGAATTAAATGAAGTAGGAAGCAGTTATATACCGAATGCTGAAGAGTTCTAGGACTTTCCTAAATAGGAACTAAGATCGCATTAGCAGAGCTTCGAAAAAAATTGCCTGCCATTCTTTGTATGTTTTTTCACTACTAGTTCATATCGCACCGGTAAATTTTCAGTTACCCTTGATCAATTAGCTTAATTTGACAAATGTAACCTTCGCTTGAATATATTTAAAGGAATTCACGTTTGTGCTAAAACTTCAAGTAAATGAATTCCTAATCATAGAAATGAGTACTACTCATCATGCTGTTTTGGATGATATATTTTGAAAGTTTGGAGCACACTGTTTGTTCGAGCTGCTCATAAATACGGAAGGAAGAAAGTAATGCAACCTACAATCCGATCGCGCTCGACAGCATTTTGAAGATGCCAATCGGTTTTGTTTTTCAGATGCTACCGTAAAATTCCTCGCATTTTCACTGGCATTTCATGAATAATCAAGTTTATCTTAACAAACCGATTTATCAAGATTCACTGACATTGTCTTATATTGTACCTGGTCGGGGGAGAAAGGTACCCTCGTCACTCCTTTTTGTAAGCTTTTATACTTCTTTAAAACTTTCTCAAATGGGGCGACATCACTACTCACCGGACAGGGGTCACAGTGAGCATTGGCATCTGTACAAGCATGGCCTTCACTTTCAATTAAGGCAACAAATAAGCTCAATCCTCAGTCAGCATATTTAACACGAATTCGTTAATGCCGACTGATGTCAGCCTTACTCGGCCATTCCACGCATAGTTCTGTAACAACCACATGTTTAGCACATGCTTGTAAAGAAGTGAAAGAAGTTTCAAGAAATCCGCTCTGGTTTAATACGATTTTATTCACCCAGATTACCTGAACTGACAAAGTCAACAACTTCCAACATGCCTTTAGCACAATGACGAACACATTTTTGGTTATTGAAACAGCAGATGCCGCCTGATGTCCTTTAGATCATTCAGTAAGACTCAAATTAACTAAAATCTACATTTCAGACGGATCTGCATACTTCTGGCACTAAAGTCGTTTCTGAATAAGCACATTATTGATTGCAATATTCATAGAAGCCCTTATCGCACTCATGGCATACCATTTTTGGTTTCTTAGGCCCTACAGCTGTAAATCATGTGAACTTTAATCATTTTAGTCCGCTGTGACTTGTGTTTACTTTGATATAGTAGCTAGCACTTAGTTGAAGAGAAAATATTAAAAGTTACTGCAAAATAGACAGCCAGTTTTACGAGAGAATTATGTTGTCAGATTGTGTCAGTACGGAAAGTATGTGTGTTAGGTCTCAGCCAAGTCTATCGTTAGATCGTGCTCATGCTTTGCTGGATCAAGCATTTCGATCTCAGCTGGAAATGATAACCACGGAAATGATTTGGTTACTGCAGTTTACTTTTTATAACCCCAGCTGTAGTTATGTTCTGTTTAACTGGTCAGTGACTGAAGGTTATTTCAGTATCTTGTAAAACTTGTCTAGAAGGAAGCAATTATTCTAAATCAAAGCACGTAACTCAATTACCATCTTGAAAGTGGGATATCGCAATCCAACGTCGATGTGCTTTTAAACACTGTGTGCGTTTTTTGAATCAGACGAATTCACTCCAAGTATATAAACTGGTAAGAGAGTGCGGCTTTGCACACCTATTCACCACAAGGGGAAAATCGGATTTGAATTCGATAATGGATAATTGGCTGACCCCTTTTGCATGCTCCAACCTATTTAGGGTCATGTCCAGACCATTTAGAGGGTGTATGGCTTAAGTGTGGAAATTTCATAAAATGTGTAGTTCTCTGGGTCAGGACCTAATTACCTCAGCCCCATGATGCGAGTTTTAGCTGGTGTGGGTTGATTTAGCTTGAACAATCATTTAGGTAATAGAGATAAATGTTTACAGTCTTAAATGGTACAAATTGTCCTTTCTTATCACATATAGTCCAGTTTGTGGATCCACTTATTGCTACAGATTTCAGTTACCTTAGCGTTGTCGTTTGGAGAAATTGCAGTAATTAATGCAGACTGGTCACAGGGTCATCTTGGGTTCTGTTGTATCTTTAGACGTATGAAGCTTTTCACTTCTTCGAATATGCCTTGGAGTTGCCACGGGTCTTTATTAGAGTAGTCGTTATCTAACTTGAAATTTACTAATCGAACTTTCGTTCAGTCAATGACTGCGACCCAATCTGCTACCATTAAAATGGGGAATCTACCACTACATCACCTATGATTCTTGGGGGATCGTTATGAGTTTTACTGTGCGATCCCTAAATTTATGAGATTTTTTAATAAACAATAATTTTATGATTTTACCCAAATTTCTGTGACCTAATGCTGACCAGCCGGAAACACGCTGTTGAATTTCGATGTGGTAACTATGAATGTAGGAATAGTGCAATTTCAGAAATGTGTGGGTTGTAAGTTTTTCTATTATATGCTAATTTCTGAAGAAATCTTTTTGATCAATCTTTAACAGTAACTATCTCCATCAATTTAACCACGAGTTCATTCCAGTATCGATTCTTCTAGTTGAACGAAAAATGATTTAAGCCTTTAAATATAGAATCAAATGAAATTTCTATAGTCCATTCAGATAATCCTGATACTAGCATCGTTTAGAAGCACCAAACTGAACACTTTTTCCATTGCACAATGGAGTTACACAAATTAAGTAAATATGGACAACGGCAGGGACTTTGAAGCCACAAGAGTTCTAATATAACAAACTTTTCTCAAGTTCACTTTTTCCAAAATCTATGCACCCTAAAAATTTCGACTTTATCAACTTGAGTTAAAATATTACAATTTAAGCAATTACAATTTCAGATCGGCATTTTGTCCATTTGGTCAAAAAGCCTTACGGAGTCCGTTAGGTGAGCATCCAGTCCATGGACACGTGGCCTGGTCATTTTTATCAGCATAAGGTAGTTTACAGTATAGTAATATATCACAGAAGCCAAAAGAGGCGAATTTGTGCTTACCCACAGCGTCTGCTACTGCAAAGGCAACATGATCATTTGGAGGCGATCAATCGTGGGTTGTCTTCAGGCCACAGTTATCTTCAAAATGGCGGAAACGGTGTGGTATTTTAAAGTCAGTGTAAATGCGTAAGGAAGTACGATGTGCACACGCAAACACTTCAGTGACCAATCAGCGACTCCATTTGCAATTCATCATCAATTGGTTGGATGGTCCTCTCTTCCTCCTTCATTATGGTCATCTCCTTTTGATAGGTTGCGAGAAAATCTTAAATGGGAAGTCAACTTTGGATTAATGGTTGCGACGGATTATCCAATGGGAAATTTGGGCTGAAATTGTTCAATAATTGGAATCTAAGTACCAGGTCATTGTAGAATTTTGTATGCCTGCTATATTGTTCCACCTCGCAGTTTGAGTTCCATTACTTGAGTTCCGTTACTTTAACAACTAACATTGTAATTTGTGGTTATTTTAAGCCTAACATATTTGTTAGGCATCAGTCCTAAAACGGGGTCATTGTACCAAATCAGTGGAATATTTACAAGAATATCTATCATAAGAGAACGGTTGTGAATTAAATCTAAGAGATTTCTTCCTTTCTAAAATCTCAAATAAATCCTGAAGGCACCCACTTAAGGAATGACGAAGAAGAATCGCAATGCAGTGCCCTGGTACTTGGATCAGACAACGTCCTCCCCCAGAATTCTCCAGTAACGTCTTCGAAACCGGGAACATCGACGTCAGACTTACATCGATTTGACTAGCAAGTATTTGGAGGAACTAGCTCATTTATAGATACTAATTTTTATAAAATGCAGCTCTTTACTAAATATGGATTTATTGTGGCAGAAAATCGTTTTGGTTTAGATCCAAATTGAAATTAAATTAATAACATGTCAAAAGAGCAGTGGTCAACAAATAAAACAAATGCACATTCTGTTCACAATCTGTCACATTCAAACATGGGTAAACTCAACATGGCAACGGTATCTTTTTTATTTAAGAAGAAAAATCTTCAAATGCAGCCCAATCACCGAAATGGGAAAAAATTGTAGTATACTTTTATGACTGTTGGAACAGCATATTTTAAATTCATAACAAGTATCATTTAACAGATCGTGTGGGCTCACATGATACAATGAACTTCCCCCTTTCATCCGAGAACCGGTCCATTGGATGAATTAATACAGGCAGCGGAGATTCACTAAGCCACACCAAGTTACAGGGTAATAAGTTTTATTTTATTATTTCTAGGTAAAATTTAAATGATTATTTGAAGTCATAATTAGACCTTAATTTTGTTAATTAATGGCCGACACTGTATAATAAATCGATTTTTATGTAAGCACTTTGTATAAGCATTTGCACAAAATTTATTTCACCTTCTAATTTGAAATATATTAATATATAAATATAAATGAATATATATAAAGTGCAAAGAAGAGACTTTGATATTATTTTCTGCTTCAACATTTTTCTCTTCTAAAACAATGCCAATTCTTTTATAAATGAGGCTGTTACATGTATGGCTAAGTACATATAAATATCGAAAATTTGCTCCTAAGTAAAAAAAATAATTTTGAAAATTTTCTACAGTTTTTGGCAATCTCATTGACTTATCTAAAGAAATGTCACCTTGTAATTTGAATCTTGCGATTAATTTTTTAAATATATACTTAAACAATTTTATATTCTTTATGCAAAATTTTAAATTTGACTTAAGCTAACCATTTAATGATTATAATTTTATAATAAGGAATATATTTAGCTATGGCTGTAAATGTATTTTTCTCACCATAATTGGCCAATAGTAGACTTTACCTACCACAAAATTAAAAATAAGATTTCAGTAAAACTTTTTAAATGAACAAAGGCATCTGATCCTCACTCAGTTAAATTAATTTAGTGCTCTTTTGTTTTTAAGACACAATTTATCCGATGAAGCAGTTTAGCAAAATTTATGTAGTTTTCTACAAATAAAATGGAAAATTCCTTCTTCAGTGAGAGCGAGGTAAACTGATTAAATTGAATTTTATCGGCATTTTATTAAACATAGCAAAAAACGGAACCAAATAGGCAATCAATTAAATTAAAGTTATTTTTAAAAACAAAGCAACAAATTTATCTAGTGTTTTTAAAGCTTAAAAAACCTCATTGTTCTTATGAAATATTGCATTGAATGAAGTGCCATAAAATACCCAAGGTGCCTTCGTCCCCGAAAATTAATATCATAATCATACGTTTTTCCAGTATAATAACGAGCGTTCTCTATTACAAATGCGTAATTTTTGAGATCTGTACTAGAACAACGCACAAAAATAAAACTAGTGTTTGTAAAATGATTCATTTTAATGTAATTTAATGGGAAATGTGGCTTTCAAAAGACGTTCATTTTTAGCTCCTCCAATTTAAATAGGTCAAGTGCGATAAAAATTATATCTGATAAATAATTATTTAATCAAAATTAATTTACGGTAACTGTTTTAACTGAAGTAATTTTTCTTTTAAAATAACTCAGTAATAAATCGTCCAACAGTTTAAGCCATCCTATTTTTATTAGATTTACGCAGTTTACATACACTGCTTATCAGTGAACGCTAAACAAAAATTTATTATTTAAAAGTAAATTTGTGTTTTAATGATATAATAAAATTTGTGATTTCTATTTGATGCAGCTTTGAAAAAAGAGCTCTTCATATAGCATACGCTAAAATAGAACAGTCCTTTTCGTTCAATTTCGACTGAGGATTTTATCTAAAGTACGTCTTGTGTAAAGGCGTATGCCAAGACATATATCATTACCATGCACATTAAAATGATTTATGTGTGCAAAACAACTCGAAAGTACTCAAAAAGGGCACAAAATGGCAGACATTAATAGCCCTTTAAACTGAGCCTAACTGGTGGATTTCTAAAAATATTATTTCGCTCTTTCAAGGCCGATCATAATGTTATTTTGCTAATAAAATTTCATATTTTTTTTAAATTTTGAACATAGATAAACGAAACTTTAATACTATGTTTTTTTCAAGAATTGCATGCTTCGTCAAAATAAATGGACACCGACCACTTGTGTTTTTTATGCTAATTTTGCCTTTTCTTAATACCAAAAATAATTATCTGTTTTTTGAAAAAGTTTGGTTTTGTAAAAAATTGGTTACTTATCATAAAATCGCAAAAAAACTATGATTTTGGCTTTTAGAAATCGTTTAACTTACATACTGTCAAAAAATTCACACTTTTTGAATAATTTTTTAACAAATTTTTTATAAAAATAAAGTCTTAAGCCTTAGTTATTTTTTAAATTTCTTTAATGCTCTCTTAGGACAAGTTTAAACATAAAATTTCTTTATAACGATTATATCATTTATTAGCAATACCAGACATTTTTATGATAATCAATCATTTTGAAGTAGGGAAATATTCAAGTCACGTGTCTCTTTTTAATTGACTGAAGTTATAAGGATAAATATAAATTTATTTTATCACAATATATGTGCTCACATTAAATGAATCGTGCCTGGCTCGCAATTTGAGAAATGCTTAAACAATTGATTTTACTATTAACGTTATTTCACATTGTAACTATTATTACTAAACTAACCACTATTTAAATATTAAAAAATAATAAAATCTAGTCGTTAAAATAACTTATTTTTATGTAATAATCACGCCACTATAAATCAAACTTGAAATTCACGTAAGGCACTTAAGGTGCTGTCATTTTACTAAATTAGTAGCCATGGGCTCTTAAGGATGTTGTAAACTCAGAAAAGTACGTATTTCATTTTCAGATTATTTTCGAGCATAATTTATTTCTCCTTTACTTTTAGTTAGGTGGTTTTAAGTGGTTTTTAAGAGTATAGTTTAAGTGGTTTTTATAATAAAATATGTTTTATAGACCTGGTAACTAAACAGAATTGGCAGACATAATTATACCAACTGCACCTTCCATATAACCCATTAGACATGTTTAGCTAAAATTTATAAAATCATATCACGTTTATATTAATGATTTAAGCGACATGTTAGCGATAAAACTTGTAGCCTATTGTGAAGCATAACCCACTAAATCCATCATTTATTTGTCTTGTTTTGGAGAATACAAATGAGAAAAGACTAAATTTTAATTCCTAAGTATGTCCGCATTGTTCGAAAATTTAATAACATCGTTTTTATTTTCTATTAATAGGGTAGTTAATTTTGGGGCTAGGTAATGCATTTACGTACAAGTATTCTTAATGGTGCTTTGATCATAAAGGTTTAGTGTAGAAGAGTTTACGAGATGCTGCTTTCGTCTTGAATAAAAGCTTTATTTTATTTTACCTCGATAGATGTCGTTTTTTGATAAATTTTGCCACTAAGACAAGTTATTTTGGTTAAAAAACTTGTTAAATCGAATGTAAATCTCATTGATTTTAAGCAAAATGTTAGTGTAAATATCAAGGATAGACAAAGAATTTGAAATTTAAAAATTTCTAATGTCTTCATGGGTTAAAGAAGACTCAAATTGCAATCGTCTAAAAGTTTTAGTATTCAATAGAGAGCTTTTATAAAATCATATCAATTTCAATCCATGGGCTATTGCAAATGCCGAATTCAGCTAATTTAAATAACATTTATAATAGATATTCATAAATATAAATCTTAATGTCTGTTTCGGTTAAGCGCGATCTATAAATTAATTTAATAATGATAAATATGGTACTCCAATGACTATGATAGCAGTGGCATTTTTAGCATTTGCTGGCCATTGTATATAAATATATTTTCTCAGTATCAAAGACAATTAAGAGGTTTTTTCTTTTATTAACCAATCAAATGATGTATTATTAAATAATTTGTTGATTAACTGTCATTAATTGGTAAACGCTTGTTGGCGACAATTGGTAATGTTGTTAAACTTCGGATGCTTTATGAAAATCACTTGCCAAAAGTAATACTTAGGCTGTTGTATTTTGTTTAAAAATAAATTTTTAAGTAGCTCCCAAAGTATATTTTTATTTGCACGTTAGTTTGTCAGTCGCCAATAGAAAGTATTGAAAATGCATTTCTAAGTCATGTTTTTTTGATGATTGCTGTTAAAATAGAATTATCGAATGCCGCAAAATGTCCAAAATTATGCACACATTTTACCTGTATTTCGCTCCCTTTTCCATCATTGTAAATTACCGTAGACTTTATTTATATCAATTTATTTCCAGATCGCTTTTGACCAGAAAAAAACTAACAGTAAATAGGACGAAAACAGTATCTTAAAAGCTTTTGTTCACCAAACACCATTATGATTAGTTTAAATAAATTCCCATAAAATGTATAATCTTGCTCATTAGTTAACGGCTCTATTAATGGTAGATAAAATCAATGATTCATTTTAAATTGTTTTAAACATGACAAATAAAACGATTGATTAGGTGGGTTATCCTTCTCAACAGGGCCACGAGGTTTACTGTTAACACAAGTGTATATAATAAATTTGCTTTGGTTTACCAAAAATTTATTTAAGTAAAGCAAAAATAGACTTTTTTCAAAAAAACTTATTATCAAGCGGTAAACAGATCTTCATTCCGATGAATTGGATGTTTTTAGATCCTTTTCAACAAATTTTTAGCAATTTAATATATGGAATATCGTAAAATACCAAGTAATAAAATTTATTTTTATTAAAAAGTGAAAAATTAGAATCTGGAGCAATGTTTCCTAGGTGCATCGTTGAGAGGCTTTCAGGTTAGCTTTCGATAGATAATCTTCATCAAAGAGCGTTTTTACCAGTATTATTACTAATCAAGGCAATATTCAATATTCAATTCGGGTAAGGTAGCAGCATTTAGGGCTCGGTAATCGCCATAGGGTCGCCAGTCACCGGAACTGGCTTTGGGGACGAGATGCAGGGGTGATGCCCATTCGTTTTGCTCCGATCGTCTGATGATACCAAGTTGCAGCATATGCTCAAACTCAGCAACTGCCAGCTTTCGCTTCTCCAAGGAGAAACTCCGAGGTTTGGCAGTACAAGGTGAGCCTGACGTTTTGATGTAATGAGCCACCTTGTGCTTGGGAGTAGTATTGGTGTTAATAGGTTTGGTAAGGTTTGGAAATTTTCGTAGGATCGAGAGGTAGGGCTCAGGGACTGAAGCTGGGATTGCAGAGTCGATAGACAGAGCAATTCCTTGTTTTGCAAATGGCGGACAAACAGGTGGTGCTGTCCACAAGTCGGCATTTACGTACATTAGGGTATAGGTTATATTCATGCAGAAAATCAGCGCCTAATATTGGATGCGGAACATCTGCGATTACGAAAACCCATGGAAAAGCTCTGCGTAAACCCAGATCAAGTTCCAGGAAACGCTGTCCATAGGTCTTGATTGCGGAGCGATTCACAGCTTGCAGCTTTAGATGGGGATTGGGGTGGAGGCGGTCTGCAGGAGTGAGAGGTATAATGCTGATCTCCGCACCGGAGTCAATCATGAACAGCATTTTGCTACGACGATCCGGAACGAAGAGAATGCGGCTCGGCTGATGGAGACCAGAACTTGCAGCCGCGATCAAATTCTGGTCTGGAAATTTTCCCAAAACTTGCACTTCGGGTTGCACTTCCGGGTTGAGGTGCCGAAGTTGACATGATAGAAACAAACATCGTCCGTGGCGGGTGCATAATTGGGTCTGTTAGAGCTCTTCCGCCTGGGTGAGCGATCAAACGTCTTCTTTGGTGAGAGCTCTCTCGAGTTTGGGCGGTGCTGAAGAAGGAGAGCGTCTAGTTTCATTCTCAAGTCGGCGATCTGATCCTGTAGGTTGGTTAGTTGGGCACACGGGACGGTAGCTGCCGAAAATGATGGCTGTTGAGTCGGGTTCGTATGTATTCTGTCGGCCATTTCGAGCAACTCTTCAATAGTAAGGGACTTCGGGGCACCTCTAATAAAGGTGCTGACAAGTTCCGGTAGTTTACGGAGGAACATTTCCCGGAAAAATTCGCTTGTCAACGAGAATTCGGGAATCAATTGTACCATCTCCCGATAGAGGTCTGATGGTTTCGAGTCACCGAGTTCAAGCTGGATCGCTGAATCGTAATTGTAACCACTACTGGGAGTGCTTAGCTTGATCAGAGCTGCCTTCAATTTGGTATATGGCTGCTCCTCAGGAGGCGATTGTATAATATGATGTAACTGGTTGATAATGTGCTCCGGTAGCTTCTCTAGGATTATGTCGAACTTGGCCATTTCGCTCTTGATGTTAGCTCGGCGGAATAGAGCTTCAGCACGGTAAAACCAACTTGCTGCACTGGTCGACCAGAAATCAGATAGTCTGACTGCCAGATGTTGGAGGGCAGGCGCATCTCCGGGGACGTATAAGTCTTCAGCTATCCTAAGCGTGTGCTAGTTGGTAGGTGTGCTCGCCAATTAAAGTGATTATTACTTTAAAGCCTTCCAAATACTTTCCAAGTAAGAGAAGACCGAGAAAGAACGTATTAACTTGTATTGGAAGAAATGACTAGCACGTTACGAAGGACGTCTTGCTCGCACGCCGTTGTACTTAGTTGTGTACACTAATTATCGTGACGGCACAAATTGTGACTAAGCGCTCTGTGATTGGTTCATTCATGACCTTGTCTTTACATCAGCGCAACGCGTAAACACTACATTCCCATGTGCTTATCAGCTCCTCGGCATCTTGCTCCTAGCGGCGTGAACGCCTCGACTTCAAAAGGGAAAATGCTCAGATAAATGTTATAATAAAACAAATTATTCGCATGGAAATATGTATTAAGAGGTAAGATTTGTTATTCTTTCTGGTTTATTTATTGACAGTAAGGACCAGCTTATTAATTACAGCATAATTATAAAAGTCAGTCATTTTATTAATGCCTTTTTATGTAAAAAAGCATTTAACTGCACATCTGAAAACCCAAATAACGGTTTTATTCGAACAATTTACATTATTTGTCAATTATCAGTAGATCTGCATTTGCTACTTTTGACAGGTATCTCATTAATCAAATGATCCTCCTCTTTGCTTGCAACAAAAACACCTCGTCTTCTTAGTTTGTGTAGGTGTGGAAATCTACCACCATGCCAAATGCAGAAATTACCACCATTATCAAGCCAAATACTTTATTGTAAAATATTCTCTGATTCATTGAATTTTCTTTAATTAAATGATTAGGTTAATGACATCATGGATTTTCAACTTTTCTTTGACATTGAGAAATGATATCAATTGGTGTGATTTGTAACAAACCACTGTCATTTTCTTATCAGTACGCCGTTTTCCTACGTTTTGAAAACTTCGTTAGTACAAGGTTCCAATTTACTCTCTCGGATGAAATCTGCAAAGCTTCGTGATTTGTTTACTCATTAAATAAATATTATACATATTACATCTGCATAAACACACCATCAGCCATTGCCAAATAGCAAATATCTCACTAAGGATTGACACACAGTGAAAGACTATTTCATCTACAATTTGGGACGCAGCCGAAGCGCTCCACTTCCTCTATAACAGCGTTAGTTTTCCTCACAGTGGTAGTTTAATTAGTATTCATATCGCTTATGCACCAAATGCAGTCCTTCCGTGTTCGAAATATCTTAAGTATCTGAGACGGCCATGTCTTACTAAATATGGCCGAACTGAGCAGTATCTCAAGGCGCATTCTTAAGAATTAGCGACTTCTTCCTAAACTGTGACGGGGCCGTTGATCTTTGTGACGCATGCAAACGGGAAGATATTTATAGATTCCTTCAATTTAAGTGATAACCTGAGTCCAGCTCCGCTTATTTTCTACATATTCTACAATAACTACACTGTTCTGTGAGAGTTGTTTTATGATGAAGAAACCCTAGAGATCTCCACAGTTCATCAAGGGATTTCAAACTTTAGCTTCTTCATTTTAACGGGGCAGAGCGTTTCATCCTTGAGTTATTCCCAAGAGTTTTGACGAAAGCAGCTGCGTTCTGAAGGTAATAGGATCTCCTTGTGCTGGGGTGCTTTCTTCAAGCCACCGCTAACCCGTTATCTCTATTGCGACTATCATGCCAGCTTACTGTCTTCTCAAAGTCCGTGGAAAATACACAGAAAACCTTAGTCTTTCCATAAAATCATCGTGTGAATTTATTGATGAATCCAGTTCCTTTTACCACTTTTTAGAAGTAACAAGGAACGTTACGATATTTAACGCTTTTAATATGAATAGCGAAATGTGCGAAAAATGTTCCTGTTGAAAAAATTAAGCACCTGGCTCTGTTTTCAACATGCGAAACAAAAGATGAATTCCGATGTTGTGGCGAGAGGAACAGATGCTACCAAACTAGGAGTGGCGTGGAAATCAAATTGAAGGCCGTTCAATGCTTTGAGCTTCGAGAATGGCGTGAACTGAAATATTTCGACTGTGCTTGTTGGGTTCTGTGTCTTCTCAAAGAGTGCCTTATTTCTGTCCTAATGTAGTTGATATAGTTGATAGGGTTCTATCTGAGAAGGGTCAAGTACACCCTATCAGATTAGTCCCAATATTCAGTAGTGAATGAATTGCTGCTCCGTTGGGTGGCGCTCTATGGTTGCCCTGAAACAATTACTACATTTCGCGGACAACAGTTCGAATCATCCGTTTTCTTGGGTGTGTGCAAATTCCTTGGTGCAAAAAGGATCCGCACAACAGCATATCATCCCACCGCCAACGGCATCATCGGGCGCGTTCACCGTCATGTAAAAGCGCTCTGATGTGCTCACCCAACTCAGGAGATTGGCATGACAATTTACCAATGGTTCTTCTTGGCATTCGTGCAGTATTAAAAGACCTCTAAACATCTCCTTTCGAACTGGTGTACGGTTCTTCACCACGACTCCCAGGACAACTCATCGATCCTTCCCCTTTGAAACCTGCAGAATCTGTCACCAACATAGTCAACAAGATCTGATTATTCCTGAACAACAATCCACCAGTGGCTCCTCCATCTCCGAACGTCTTGACATACATCGACACGAGCCTTCAAACGGTTTCCCACGTGTTCGTGAGGCATGATGCGGTTAAAAGGCCTCTTCGACCCCCTTACAACGGTCCATGCGAGGTTTTGGAAAGAACCGAGAAGTCATTCGCGATCGACTGAAACGGTAAAGAATACGTAATCAGCATCGACCGTTTTGACCAGCATATTTGGAAGAACAGCTCGAAGGAAGATTAACACCTCCAGTGATTGATACAAATTTCCAAGCCACACAAATATCATCGGCTACGCAGACAGCAACGGTCACAAAGCACCCAAAATCCACTCTAAGTAAGCCTACTAATGATCGGGTCGCAAAGTCTACTTTCCTGACTGCTTAGAATACTGAAACACCAGTCTTCCTACTGCTAAATCACACTAACGTTTCCAGCAGAAGTTCAAGCTACATGGCCAAGTTCCCCAACCGAACGAAAACGAAGATCCCACATCTCCTGACCTGTTCCTCAATCCAACACGACTCAACTCGCACTATCAGTCCATTGTTTTCTCCCGGAGCTGTTTATCTGGCTATTCTCTGGGCTAACTGTTTATCGGGCATTTCTTTTACACGAACAAACACTCTAGAGGGCGTACTATAGCGCCATGATGCAATATTGGTGGGCTTTTCAATTTCATTAGTAATCAGTTATTCCAGGTGTGCAAAAGGGCGTTCCCTTATCAAGGGTCAAAATTCCAAAGAATGAAATTAACACGCAACTGGGAAGATACGTTTTTCACAAGATAAATGGCTGAATATTGAAATTAAAATAATTTCACGATCTTTTTGTTTCTTTAGCACCGAAATCGGTTGCAGTTAAGGCCACGAGTGATACAGCCTTGGAATAGATGATTGCGAACTGGTGGCCACTCCTGAGAGGGACTCAAACAAGGGCTATTTACCCGTCGTCACTTCGCGGTGCTCCAGAGCTTCAGACGACACATCTAAATGCTAACTGAACACACTCATACCCTTCACGAACTACAAGGTGGCTGTGAGCTCATGTGATGATGCGAACAAATATTACAGTCTGGTCGAACCCATACAAGCCGTAATTCCTTCCTCTCAATGAAGATAACAACATCTACCTCAGAGGGAATGAGTCGAGCGAGAGAGAGAGAGACGAGTCAAAATGGCATTTTTATGAGGCAACCAACTACTAATGTGTGTTATTTGCTTGCGCTGCCCTTCGTGTTCCGTAGAAAAGTTCCATGCTTACAAAAGTCCAGCAATAGTGTTCTCTGAGTTTTTGGTAATTAGCTATTTTTAATTTCGAATTTAAAATGCTCAAAATCCCTATTCCATTTTATAGTCACCCCAATCTTTGACAAGAATAGTAGTAGGTTATCGAGTAGTACGATGCTTAATTACGGATTCATTGCGAATGATCTTTTAAGCCATTACTTGCATTAATTGCTGAGCATGTTTGCTGGCAGAAAACCTCTCCCGCAATAATAATATACTATTTTTTCTAACTTAATTAAAGTTGCCATTGTTTTACGGGAACAAAATGAAGAGAATTTCTAATAATATATTGGGTGTGTGCAAATTTGGTGATGAATTAATGGTATAAATCCCAAAAGAGCTAATCAAGTCATCTTAATGGTCATTTGATTTGACTTTATTAAAAATTCTTAGAAATGTATAAAAATATTTTACCTTTGTGCACACATAAAATATGATTAATGACTTCCGAATACGTGTTCGCAGACTATGGATTTCAAAAAAATGAAAAATTTCCAAATCAGTTCGACAGGTTTATTAAACACCTTGATTTGTATTTATAAAAGAACAAATATTTTATGCTGAAATTAAAATCATTAGTTTACTTTGATTACCTAGCAAGCAAAAACTATTAAACTTTTTCTTTATTTTCAAACGATGATATGTTCTTAATAATTTGCTACAGTTATTTTATGTTCTTTTCAAATTTTTGTTCAAATGAAAAATATTTCCCCTCTTCAGATAATGCTTTAACAATGACTTTTCGGTGTAGTTGCATTACCATAAATTGGAACAACCTGGTAATTTCCTAGAATTGCAGGTTCAACTTTGCTTTCATAACAAGTGCTTATTCAGATTTATTTGCCAATAACTAGCGCTGTTTTCTCACATCTCTCTTCTTTGAAATATATTGTTGCCTTTCGTATCGATGTCTCGATTTATATACAAAGTTTAGAAACCTATCGTCAATAAACCAAACTTACAGATCATCTCATAAGTTTCGTCCGAAACTTATCTTTTTAAATTGAAAGAACTTTTAAGAGTATTTGGTGTCTTATAGAACTAAGCCTTATTTTATCTTAAAATAGATTTTTGTTTTGCAAAGCAGTTGCATTCAAAATATAATTGGTCAGAACTATGATAACATGGAGGTACCCAAGAGTCACTTGAGTCACATTATATTTTTTCGGCTTATGAAATGTGACTCAGCCACTGAAACGGCCCGAAGCGTTCACTTGGTTTATGTAGAGGAATGAGAGAATGAAAGAACCTTCAAAAGTTGGTTTGTACCATACAGTTGTGCTTGATGAAAGCTGCTCCTCCTTGAAGCAGCCCTCGAAGAGAATCATGCCTTATCATTTGAGAACTAGGCGACGTAGCTTAGTTCACACAACCCAACTGCTGGTTGGTTAGGATTAAAATCTCGAAATAGCACCTGCAATTGCAAAATGGGTGCCTTATAAATTGTTTGCGAAAAATCAAATAATATCTCAAGTTAACATCTACCCTTCTCTCCCCTATTAGTACCAACCTGTTTCAAAATTGTTAAATAAACTTGTAACATGCAACAAAAACTTATCTTTTATCGAAACTGTTAAGTGCTATTGGCGATGGCGACTTCATTAAAGGGAAAAAACCATTCACAGCCGATGAGAAAGGAACTTAGTGGGGAAAAAGTTCAAATCTACCGCCAGCTTCGATGAGAAATGTTTGAACCTAGCGTCGATGAGGAAGAAGTACAAGGGTGATTGAACCTTTAATGAAATGTAGCATTTGGTCAGTTATGCAAAATCAGGATAGGACGTTTGTGGTTGCATGGTATAACTACGGAAAAATCCAAAATGATTTTTGGCTATTTTTGCATTCATTTTAAAAAGATATATGGAGAAATTATCAAATAATTGGAAATGCCAAAATGCGATCCAAGTATACATGCAAAGCCCTCTTAAGTCTGCTAAAATTTTGGTATGCCAACAAATATCCCCAATGCCTTTTAGCTCGATTAGATTAGGCCAAATACACATTTTGATCCAAACCAACGGTTTTGTATTGGATTACTGATTGCCTTTGCAAATTTCCTTAGAATAACCACATTTCCGTAGCCTCATACTGCTTGCTCAGTGAATTAATTGGAAAACAATATTTGACCCTTCGTAACCTGCTTCACATAATCCAACCCCGTAAAGTCATGAATTATTCTACAAAAAGCTGGCATAAAGCATAAACACAAGTGGAACTGTTGTTCCAGGAGGCTTTGCCGATATTTAGCATTCCTCTCGGATCAACCTAATTCGAACTTTTACCTAAGAGTGTGCCCTAGAAACTAATCATTTTGAAAAAATTAAAACGCCTTTGTGAAAAAGATAAAAAACGAACGCCGATAAATAAGGGAACCGACACGACATTGACATCCACTACTTAATTCTGAAGAAATGCTTAAGCTCAATCGGATTTTCAGCTGTTAGTCTCTTTCTCCGAGCGGCAGTCTTGGGGTCTCGATTCCAATTCTCAAGAGTAGTCCGGATTGCTTTCACAGTGGTAAGTGAAGTAGATTCAGTACTGACCACATCCACCACCTGTAAGATCTTTTATGATCCATGTGGGTATCATTAATCTCCATTATTGTTAACATGATGGTTAAAGAAACTGTTGAAGTTGTAGAGTGCGTTATTCTGCAGTAAATATTGCAGTTGTTATCTGAAGGCATTAGTACAACTTCATTGTCATTCCATAATGTAATACGTTCGCTGAAGTAACAAAATGATACCTTTTTTGCTTCGCCAAAGCCAGACATTTAATATTACAAAAATCGATGTTATTGTGTCGTTTGGAGCATTTTGTTCCTGAAAGTTCATTTAAGGTACACAAATCATGGAACGAATAATTAAAGTCCCAAAGGAGAGCAATTAGTCACTAAAGCACTTTAAATGTCCCATGCATTATTTAAGCAATGAGGAGTATTTACCGAATGGCAAATCGCACTTTAAAGCATAGGTGCGGATTTACAACTTACGAGGTAACGATTTCAAAGCACATTTTTTCGAAAACAATTACTTCTAGAAAATTGTGCCTATAAATAAAAGAAACAGCTCGTTCGAACACCAAAGCAATAATACCTTGTTAAATCAACTGACACTAAACATATTCAACCGGTCGAGTAAGAAAGCAAGAAACCACGGCCACACTTGTGAAGGGCGATGTCTGCATTGCGTTGCCTAATAATACTCCCTTCAAGTATTTGAAATTCACGCAGCAGGACTAGCGAGGGCAAATCACACCTTCAAGCTCTCTTAGAACTTCTGCAAAGGCAATGGCATGGCAACAGTGCTGAACTAGATACAAGCCAATATATCTCTTGAAAGAAGCGTTTTCATGCAGCTCCTCTAATGAGACGTCTGCAAAATTGTGTAGCTTAGCCTATCTAAGAGTGCGAGTTGCTGGCTCGCCTCGTAGAGTGCACAGTGAGTCCAGTCTTAAAAACGTTTGAAGCCCTTTTGGTCGTGAGCACTGGCTTCATTTTTCGAGTCTTTGCAGGCACTAAATGAGTTGGTTTGTCGCTACCAGACAACCTGTGCACCTCTTATGAGTTGGTGTATTTCCATCTTTCTTAAAAAGCAAGCACTTTTACATGACTATTTCCACGTACCAGGTAAATGCAGGAGCTTCACCTATAATATACAGAGATCAAGAGAAGAAAAATCCAATAGGTAACATACAGCTTATTCCACACCTCCCAAAACACATCTTCTATGAATCGCATTTCCTTCTCGATTTGTCGCACTTGTTCTCCTAATTCACGAGTAAGTGCTTCTCTGACGGTGCTTAAATCCACATGAATTCCTTTAATACCGATTGCATGAGAACTTACACCTTATCAATGATCAAATTTATCATTATTTTGGTAAAAAATCACCTTTGCCAAGTCCATTCTTAGTAACAACTGAAATATGCGGTCTTGGATATACATGCATTATCCCACGAAAATATATTATAGCAATTTGTGAACTTTTCTTTCCTGTATATATTATCACTTGGAAATACATCATCGAAATTTGATATCCTGTTTCGTTCGATTAAACTTCATCGATTATTCAAATGAGAGCTTCTCTGATCGGTAGGTCAAGCGGAACTTCTCATTTGATGAGAACTTGCTTTTAAACATTCCTGGAAGTCGATAGTGACTTGCATAACACCTTCAAGTATATGGTTTGCGATCCAACAAAGCAAAGTAGCAAACATTTAAACTTCTTCTGAAACTAGAGACATGGAATAGTTAAGTAAACTAAATTGATATGCTTTAATGACGAACAGAACGAATCTTCATGTGAACTATGGACAAAGATGCATAAATTTTCAGGTGTCGTAGGTTAGTGACTGTTCCACAAACATTTCCCATGCATCCCATTCTTGCAGATATGAAATTGATCAAGCGCAAATTACTTGTCACATATAGAAGCCATTGTGATCTCTTGTTATTTGTTTCATACTTGATAAAGTTTAGCGTTTTAAATTAAAAGAACTACTTGCCTACAAATACGGCTATAAATGACCCGTCCTGCTCATGACATAAACAGGACTTATGGAGTTATTTATAATTTCAACTAGATCTGATGAAGACTCAAGAATCCTTCTTCTGTAAGCCCGAAAATGTTCGGTGGGAGGCCACAGAGATTAGGAAAGCAATTTCATTTTTTGAGATGAAAAATGCTTCAAGTAACTTGAGCTTTTAGCTGACTCAAGCAGTCATTTATCCATCTTGAAAGACTAATTTATGATACAAATGCAGAAGAGCCGTAAAATCCTTCGATAACAACTAAAAAATGGCAAAATTTCAGTTACTAGATTCCCTAACTTGTGTTTGAAGTCTCCTAGGGATTTATGGTAACCACGTCAGAGGTTATAAGCTGTAACAAGTGCCCATCTTCCACCTCATCTATTTCCTCAACGGTGTTCCAATAAAAATCGCGAGGGCAATTCACCTGACTCCACATCCCTTGGTAGAAATTGAGAATAAAACTTTGCAAAAGGCAAATACGTTTAGTTGTGATTTTGTATTGTATTCATTATTAATTACCTTATTTTTAGGTCTTCAGTGACCATATATGCTTGCATTCATTGAAAAACTTATGAAAAATGCTACTGGAGTCAAGATGGTAATTGAGTTATGTGCTTTGATTCAGAATAATTGCTTCCTTCTAGACAAGTTTTACAAGATACTGAAATAACCTTCAGTCACTGACCAGTTAAACAGAACATAACTACAGCTGGGGTTATAAAAAGTAAACTGCAGTAACCAAATCATTTCCGTGGTTATCATTTCCAGCTGAGATCGAAATGCTTGATCCAGCAAAGCATGAGCACGATCTAACGATAGACTTGGCTGAGATCTAACACACATACTTTCCGTACTGACACAATCTGACAACATAATTCTCTCGTAAAACTGGCTATCTATTTTGCAGTAATTTTTAATATTTTCTCTTCAACTAAGTGCTAGCTGCTATATCAAGGTAAACACAAGTCACAGTGGAATAAGATGATAAAAGCTCACAAGATTTGCAGCTGTAGGGCCTAAGAAACCAAAAATGGCATGCCATGAGTGCGATAAGGAGCACGTGGATTGCCGGCCCTGATGTCTTTATAAGCAGGTTGACTGCTTTCAGGGCTTCTATGAATATTTCTACCAATAATGTGCTTATTCAGAAACGACTTTAGTGTCGGAAGTATGCAGATCCGTCTGAAATGTAGTTTTCAGTTAATTTGAGTCTTACTGGATGATCTAAAGGACATCAGGCGGCATCTGCGGTTTCGATAACCAAAAAATGTGTTCGTCATTGTGCTAAAGGTATGTTGGAAGTTGTAGACTTTGTCAGCTCAGGTAATCTGGGTAAATAAAATCGGGTTAAACCAGAGCGGATTTCTTGAAACTTCTTCCACTTCTTTACAAGCAAGTGCTAAACATGTGGTTGTTACAGAACTATGCGTGGAATGGCCGATTAAGGCTGACATCAGTCGGCATTAACGAATTCGTGTTAAATATGCTGACTGAGGATTGAGCTTATTTGTTGCCTTAATTGAAAGTGAAGACCATGCTTGTACAGATGCCAATGCTCACTGTGACCCCTGTCCGGTGAGTAGTGATGTCGCCCCATTTGAGAAAGTTTTGAAGGAGTATAAAAGAGTATAAAAATGAGTGACGAGGGTACCTTTCTCCCCCGACCCAGTACAATGTAAGACAAGGTCAGTGAATCTTGATAAATCGGTTTGTTAAGATAAACTTGATTATTTATATGAAATGCCAGTGAAAATGCGAGGAATTTTACGGTAGCATCTGAAAAACAAAACCGATTGGCATCTTCAAAATGCTCTCGAGCGCGATCAGATTGTGGGTTGCATTGCTTTCTTCCTTCTGTATTTATGAGCAGCTCGAACAAACAGTGTGCTCTAAACTTTCAAAATATATCATCCAAAACAGCATGATGAGTAGTGCTCATTTCTATGATTAGGAATTCATTTACTTGAAGTTTTAGCACAAACGTGAATTCCTTTAAATATATTCAAGCAAAGGTTACATTTGTCAAATTAAGCTAATTGATCAAGGGTAACTGAAAATTTACCGATGCGATATGAACTAGTAGTGAAAAAACATACAAAGAATGGCAGGTAATTTTTCTCGAAGCTCTGCTAATGCGATCTTAGTTCTTATTTAGGTAAGTCCTAGAACTCTTCAGCATTCGGTATATAACTGCTTACTACTCCATTTAATCCCAAAGTCATTTAAGGCAATGGTTCCGTGACCAGAACATCACCTAGCTACTTCATCGAAAGCAATCTTTCACGTTTTTACAATGCTTTTAGGCATAGAAGTAGGTTGTTTGTGATGAAGTTGAGAGAGGCTAATTCAATGCCCTGGAACCCCTTGATGGTACGTTGCAAAATCGCCCATTACCAAGAGCTCCTAATAGTAAAAACACGATTTCATATTTCGTGTTCTCGCCTAGTTTTGTTTAAAGGCTTTATATAAGAAAGGAGTAAACCAGCTGTCATGCTATTAGTCTCCTAAATCAGCAAGACATTAGAAATAAGCTTAACTTTTATTTCATTGAACACTGGTGAAAATGGCTATCATGCATCAATAGTTTCCTTAGAATATTTATACAAATATTCAAACCTGTGTTATGTATAACAGCTCTGCGATTATTTCGCAAACGACGGTTGATGGCATGGGGGACACCCATTGGGTAGATGAATGCGGAGAAGTGGGTAACCGAATGGTCGTAAGTGCATCCTGATGGGCTGATTGGTGAGAGGTGAGCAGTAGTCGGAAAATGTCACAGAGTCTCATCACTAACGGAAATGAGGTGTTGAGATACTGCCACTTCCAAAGCGAAACATTTCAGTCGCCTTAGTGATGCTAGAAGGTCACAGTGGACCATCGGACTTGGTAGATAGAAATTCTGCTTGACACTTTCTCTGAGTTGACCTTGACGGCTTCGGAGGCACGGGCGCAATGTCTAATAGGATTGGACTGCAAAATGCGTTTGGAGGTCATGAAGTTGCCGATTTCCGCTAGCAGTCCTAGTTCTTCTTCTTCTGCTGATCAGAACCTTCATTTTGTCTATAGCTGAAAGTACTGCAAGTGCTTTAAAACACAGAATCATCTTAGTTGCAAAGTAATTATGATTGCCAGCTGAACTTAAAATTCAGTTTTCTAAGGAGGGGTCGAACGAAAAACACGGTTAGAATCAACAGGCACTGGACAATTCAAAAGTAAGAGGCACGCAACATCTAAAACTATTTGTCCTTGCTCATTGATTTCCCATGCTCAATGTTCAAATGCTTCTAATCGCGGAAAAGGCCCATTAACCCATGAACTCATTGAAAACTCTTTAAGAAAGTGGAGTCGATTCTGGAACCGTAGCAAGCCCATTATACGTGACATTACTTTTACAGCCCTAAGGAAACAATTTTTAAATAAAGGGCCTATTTCTTCACTGCAACACTCATCTTCATGTTAGCGCTCTGCCAAAGAATTCTCTTTTTCTCATTCCTGGCGATAGACTCCACATTAAGTCTGAGGTAGTTGATTCCTCTGCAAATTTGTTGAAATTAGAGACGGATTTATTATAAAACTCTAATGTTTCCTTTATTAAAATACCAATGAAACTTTTGGAGAAATTTAATGGCTACATAACATGGTAGGACTTGGAGTAACTAAGGCGGGTGACTCACCCCGATGCACGATCGAAATGACCTCAGACACAATTTCCCGATTCATCACTAGCTAATGGATAAGGACCACTTTTATAGGCGATGCACGCACTAGTATCAGCAACCAATCAGTAAGACACCTAATGTAAAGTACGGAACTGCTTTGCTACCTAAAATAGTTTGGTTAGTTCGTTTTACGTTCGGTAACGGCCACAAGTGAAGGGACGCGTCGAAACTCCAAACTTTATTCAACAAAGTGCAAGTCGTCATAGTAACGACTTAAACAAGTGTACATATTATACAGAAAATACAGATAAATAAATTACATTTCAAGATAATCAGAAAATTATAAATATAATTTTCTGGAGATACAACAACACCCGGTAGCCGAATGGCTGGCTTTATTGCTCTAAGCGCATCAAACACCGTGAGGCAATCGCAGTTCGTCAGATAACAACTTCGCTCTCTACGGTTAAGACGAGACCTGCACAGACTCCTCACATTCACAACTCCATTCCAACAACTATGCATCGCACTAATCCCCTAAGCGGTATGTTTCAGGACTCCATGGAATCCAGCAATAATTTAACCAACTTCAGTGCCAGTGACTTACGTGATCGAGCAGATCGATCGAAACAGGTATATTTCTAAGCATGTAAGTGCTCTCGCAGTAGCAGATCTCAATCGGAACTGCAAGTATCGACGAGCAGTGTCATCGACACGACGAGGATGTTGACGATGACGGCGACGACGAAGGGCAACAACAGGGGCAGCATTTGAGTATAGTCCACTCTACTCCAGAGATGCAATCGGGAAGTCGAATTTCAGGGGAGAAGAGAGAAGGAGAGGATAGGAGAGCAGTAAGAGTTACGCACCCCGATGCCACTGACGAGATCACGAAGAGGAGCAGAAGAAGGAGAGGAACAGGGAGGCGTGATCACGTGTGCCCCGACTGCTGGAAG